>CAUYSK010018778.1:0-51829 GCA_963575035.1 Avahi laniger
ATTTCTTTCTATTTTTGGTAGAGACGGGGTCTCGCTCTTGCTCAGGCTGGTCTCGAACTCCTGAGCTCAGAACGATCCGCCCACCTCGGCCTCCCAGAGTGCTAGGATTACAGGCGTGAGCCACCGCGCCCGGCCTAAGAATGTGAATTTTTGATATTATATAATAAATGTGTCAACATTTGGAAGATCTACGTAACGCAGTGAAGCAATCTTTTCCAATGACCAATACGCCATACACCGTATCTCATCCCCACCGTGGTGCTATGCCTGGATCACAAGGGCGATCCCATCCTTCAGAAGGTAGAGGTAGTCATACCGCCAGGGCCCGTGCACTCTGTGCTCTGGTGGAGATGGGGCTGCCTGCACCACACAGGACCCACACCTAGGGTACAGAAGAGCAGAGTGCCAGGCTCACTGGGAGCTTGCTAAGATCCTCCCAGTTGTGCAGGCACCGGAGTTGTGCACCGGAGACCCTTCCTTTGCATTTAAAATCACTCCGTCCCAGGTCTCTTGCACTCAAGCCCTGTAATGGGGGTGGCAGCCCTGATGATTTCTGCACATTGCTTTCAGGGTCATTCTTGCATTGTCTTGGACTAAAGGTCCTGGATTTTGTTTATATGACGAACTAATGTCCTTATCAGACGGTAGTTTGACCACACCCATGGTGTTCTCTCCTGATCCATTTTCTTGTTCTTTACAATATGGATAGGCTGAGAATTTTCCAAATCTTTAAATTCTGCTGTCTTTTTGATTAACAATTCGATTCCATCTTTAAATCATTCTCTCCTCTCATATTTTACTATCAACAATCAAGAGGAACCAGCAGTTCCTTCAATACTTTGCTTAGGTTGTATTTCCTCAGCAAAATATCTACTTTCATGGCTCACGTGTTATCTTCCACAAAACACTAGAACATAGACACAATTCAGCCAACTTCTTTGCCACTTTATAGCAAGGATCACTTTTCCTGCACTGTCCAATAAGATGTTCCTAATTTCCATCTGAGACCTCATCAGAAAGGCCTTTACCACCCATATTTCTACCAATATCCAGTTCACAACCACTTAGAAATTCTCTAAGAAGACTGAGGCTTTTTCTGTAGCTCTCCTTCCTCTCCTTCGGAGCCCTCACCAGCAATTCACAGCAATGTAGTCTTTTTCTAGCATGTACCTCAAAACTCTTCCAGTCAACAGGTTCCAAAGCCAAGTTTACATTTTAGGTGTTTGTTACAGCAGCATCCCTATTTCTCAGCACCAGTTTTCTGTCTGAGTCCATTCAGACTACTATAACAAAATGCCATAAACTGGGTGACTTACAAACAACAGAAATTTATTTCTCACAGTTCTGGAAACTGGAAAGTCCAATATCAAGGCACTGGCAGATTCAATGTATAGCGAAAGAGGTAAGGGGTCTTTCTCAGGCCTTTGAGGTTTAGGATTTCAATGTAAGAATCTGAGGAGGACACAAACTTTCTGATCACAGCAGCATATTAAATGCAGAAGCAACTGTGAGAATCCATTCAAGAGATTTGTAATTCAAAAATGTAAAACAATGTCACTAAAAAAGTTGGGGGGCGTGGTTAGAGAACATAGTTACCTTTCATTAAAAAAATTTTAAACTGACGTGTAATGGGTTTATTGAATACTTTCTCAGTTTTAATTCCTAATATAATACACATCAATAGATACAATATATAAAAACAAAAGTTCTTTAGGGTCCTCAACAATTTTTAACTGCGTAAAGAAGTTACATAACCAAAAAATTTGAGAACCACTGACTTAAAATCAATAAGGGAGAACGGGCCAGGTGCGGTGGCTCATGCCTGTAATCCTAGCACTCTGGGAGGCCAAGGCGGGTGAATCATTTGAGCTCAGGAGTTCGAGACCAGGCTGAGCAAGAGCAAGACCCCGTCTCTACTAAAAAAAAAAAAATAGAAAGAAATTAGCTGGACAACTAAAAATATATAGAAAAAATTAGCCAGGCATGGTGGTGCACGCCTGTAGTCCCAGCTACTCAGGAGGCTGAGGCAAGAAAATCGCTTGAGCCCAGGAGTTTGAGGTTGCTGTGAGCTAGGCTGATATCACGGCACTCTAGCTTGGGCAACAGAGTGAGACTCTGTCTCAAAAAAAAGTAATAAAATTAATAAGGGAGAAGGAACTTATCAATAAAAAACCATGAGATCATAGATATATTTTAGCTACAAACAGAAGTCTTTCCAAAGTACAACTAAGCAAAGAAATACTCCCAGTGGTTAAATATGCTCAGCTTTTATTTCTAATGTGGTAAATGCCCACAGTATAACCCACATTAACAAAAGCTCTTTGAAGTACTCAATTTTTTAGAATATAAAGTTTGAGACCAAAAAGTTTTAAAACTGCTAATTTAAACTATCACTAAATGTTTATTTCCCTTACATTCCTAATATATCTTCTTAAGCTACTTCTGAAGAGAAATACAAAGTAGGCTACCTAATACTTATAGTAAATGTTTGCAAACTACCTCATAGAAATACTCAAAAAGATGACACGTTAGTTACTAAAGGTTCAATCTCCAGTTTCATGCAATACAGTACCCGCTAATTCCTTAGAACAAATTTATTAAGAGCTCCCTATATACTAGGCCTTGTGCATTCTAGGGAAATTTCTCCCCCGCTTTTCTTTCACCCAAGATAGATAATCAAAGAATATGTTTTACATTTCTTCTTAGAACACTGAGACACTCGCTATATACATAATTTTTATATTAAGTTGGGCATTCAAGAAAACTCCATCTTGCTTCTAAATCTCCATTCAACATTTAATGCTTGACTGAGTGCCCAGTCCATAGTATATACTATTCTAAGTGCTATAAATACGTGAGTGAACAAAATCCTGCTGTCAGGTGGTCTTCCTTTTAGTGACAGAAGACAGACAATAACAAAAATAAACATATATTACATATAACTGTTATGGACAAAATAGAACAGGATAAGGGAAATCAAGAATTGGGGGACAGGGATGCATCACTGAGAAAGTGACATTTGAGCAAACAACTGAAAAAGGTGAGAGAACTATACACCTATCTAGGGGGACACGTATCCAAACAGACAGAACGGTCAGTGCGAAGACTTGAAGATGGAACAAGACTGGTGCATTTGAGGAATTCTGCTTTGGCCAGAGGGAAATGACGACAGGGAGAGCAGCCAAGACATAACGTGGGGCAGAAAAAGTGCGGCAGCTGGCAGGGGGAGCAGACTGTGTACACGGAACCTCATAGGCCATTTAAAAATTTTGGTTTCTCTTGTAAATAAAACAGGGAGACACTGAAGGGATTTAACCAAAGGAATGAAATGATCTTAGTTTTTTTAAAACAGACATATAGTACTAATCAAATCAACTAAACTCAGTGAAGTATTTTTATAAGTTGAGAAACTGGAATAAGAAGCTTAAGTAGATTGCTTGGGATGAGAAATAAAATAGTTCAAAAAGATATTTTTTTTGGGGGGGTAGGTACAGGGTCTTGCTCTGTTGCCTGGGTTAGAGTGCAGTGGGACTATAGATGTGCAACACCCCACCTGGCTAATTATTTTTTAAAAAATCTTTTAGAGACAGGGTGTTGCTACATTGCCCAGGCAAGTCTCCAACTCCTGGCCTCAAGCAATCCTTCTGCCTCAGCCTCCCAAAGTGATAGGATTACAGGTGTGAGTCACCACACTGGTCAGGAATTAAATTCTTAACACTTGCATAAATAAATAGATCTCAACTAAAAAACAGCTGTTACCTCAACAATGATGAGATGTAAAGGGCTGTAAATACCTGAAAAGTACTATGATGATGTAATAGATACCACCAAAAGAGTAGTCATATGAACTTTTTAACCTTTATACAATCAACCAGCCAAAACTAAAATAAAAGGTAAATGTATAGATATTAACTGAAATATTACCACTAAATCTAGAAGACCACAGTGATAGACACATCTGTTTCTGCTGCCCTATATCCCTACCCCCTTCTTTTGGTAATAGCCCTGTTTTCCAGGAAACTAGCTCCTTCCTCAATTCCACATGGTCCTGGTTAAACACATAAATTACAATAACCAGTTCTACGCTGGCCAGAGGAATGGACACCTAACCCAATTTAGGGCAGAGCCTCTCCCCACTGCCCCACAGAAATCTATCTTGAGCAGAATAACAGACAGAAGGAAACAGCTGGAACTCTCGGAGCAACAGCTGCATGCTAAAGAGATTCTTCCAGGACCCTGTGTTACTATATTACACAGAGCGGCCCATGGTCTTGCCTTTGCTTTTTAACTTCTGACTTTGTGGCCTGTCCAGTATCCTTCTTATTAATAAACTATCTTTCCCCCACCCCTTTGCTTTAACCAGGATCTGTTTCTATGTCTTACAATTACAGAATCCTGACAACCACTAAATTTCCAATGAATATTTCTTTTTTTCTTTTTTTTGAGACAGGGTTTTGTTCTGTCTCCTGGGCTAGAGTGTTGTGGCCTCATCATAGCTCACTGTGACTTCCTGGGCAAGCAATCCTCCTGCCTCAGCCTCTCGAGTAGCTGGGACTACAGGCGTGCACAACCATGCCTGTCTAATTTTTCTACATTTTTTAGAAATGGGATGTCCCTATGTTGCTCAGGCTGGCCTGAAGTGATCTTCCCACCTCAGCCTCCCAAAGTGCTAGGATGACAGGCATGAGCCACCACCCTCGGCTATGAATACTTCTTAAATGACTAAGTTGGAGGAAAGGAGGTTCCTCTACAAAACTAGACAAATGATCAAAGAGAAGCTATTAGAAACACGTATTTGAAACAATATTTAATCTTGATGGTAATTAAATAAGTAAAAACACTTAATGAATTTACTCCTCTAAATCAGCACTATTCAAAAGAAATTTCTACAGTGATAGAAATGTTCTATATCTACACTGTCCAACATTGTAGTCACTAGCCACACATGGCTACTGAGTACTTAAAAATGTGGATAGCACAACTGTGGATAGCACAATTTCTTTAAATTTCATTTCATTTTAATTAGTTTAAATCTTAAATTTAAAGACAGCACAAATAGCTAGCGGCCACCTTATTGGAGGGTGTAGCTTTAAATTAACAAAATAAACACCCATTTAAATCTATTGTTGTCAGGTCATCAAGAAAATATTGATAATAGTGATATAAATTGGGTCAAGTCCTGGGACTTGATGAGAAAAAGTAGTCTAGAAAAACTTATCAAAAGCCATAGGGAGGTTCACTCTTTGAGCCTAATAAATTTATGCAAATGATTCAAAAGAAGGAAAAGGGGGACAAAGAACAAAGGCTTTTTTTAGTAGCAGTATAGTACTGACAAGCTAGCTGAAACAACTCAGTCTGTCCAGAAAAAGGAATGATAGTTAAGAATACAGTTAAATATCTTAAGGTACAGTTGATAAATATTGGAATATATAATTAAAATATACTTAAGAGGCCATCAGAAAAATAAATTAGGACATGTAAACACACAGAAAAGCACAACCAAATGTTAAATTAGGCAACAGAGTGAATAAACATGTTAACATACCATAATAGTCATGTTTGAAGGAACTATATATAACGATCAACAGGCCCAAAGAAAAATGTCCAGATCATTTCTTTCTATTTTTTAGTAGAGACGGGGGTCTCGCTCTTGCTCAGGCCGGTCTCGAACTCCTGACCTTGAGAGATCCACCCACCTCAGCCTCCCAGTCAGGATGCTTTTTGACAAAAAAAAAAAAAGCCCTGTTGAATAATTTGCACTTAACTATGTTTTCACCATCTTGTAAATGTATATTAACATATTAAAGGTGTTATTGTTAAAGTTTTTTAATGCATTATTTCCCCAATAGTATTTGACCATGGAACACTTCATGTAAGTCCAATTAGCAGTAAATTATTTAAGGCATGTAAAGCACTTAGCACAATGTCTGACACACAGTAAGCACTACATAAATGTTAGCTTTACTGTCATTTATACTAGTTTTGTTTTATTATTCTGTACATAAAAAAAGAAACTAAGAAAAGTTTTTAAAAGGAAAAAAGTACAGCCTGAGGAGTTAAAGGATTTCAGAATAAGCTAATGGTTTAGAGAGCCAAGAAATAAGCAAATAGATAAATAAAACCAATTCTCTAGGGTTGAACTGAATAAGGGCCAGGTATTCAGAAGGTAGGGTTATCCAAGGGAGTATAGAAAAAGCATGTAAAGCAGGAAGCATGTTTTACACTTCTCCGTGTAGGAAAGAAATGGTCTCAGACTGGAGCTTTGGCCTGGGAAAGTTTGGCTGGTTGAGAAAAGGGTTCAGCAAGCAACTACAGGTGGAGCTGGAAGACAAATGTAACAAACTGGTGACGAAGCTACTTTGTTTTACAAATTTGTTCTAAGGAAAAATGGACTTGTATAATAAAACGAGTGTCAAAGTGAAACGTCAGAGATAGCAACTGTCAAACTTACTATTTGAGGAAATCGGACATTTCATACTTAACCTAATACAAAGGTTTGTGTACAAGGGTATTCATCACAGTGTTGCTTGTGACAGTAAAAGTTAAGAACAGTTTAATGCCATGTTAGGGGGATTGGTTTAATAAATAAATATTAATTTTTTAAAAAAATGCCTCATGTCCATTTATTAAGTGAAAAAGCAATTGTAAGTGTGTGTGTATAAATATATATGCATAGAAAAATACATAGAAGAATAGAAGAGGCCGGGCGTGGTGGCTCACGCCTGTAATCCTAGCACTCTGGGAGGCCAAGGTGGGCGGATTGTTCTGAGCTCAGGAGTTCGAGACCAGCCTGAGCAAGAGTGAGACCCCGTCTCTACCAAAAATAGAAAGAAATTAATTGGACAGCTAAAAATATATATAGAAAAACTTAGCCGGGCATGGTGGCACATGCCTGTAGTCCCAGCTACTTGGGAGGCTGAGACAGTAGGATTGCTTGAGCCCAGGAGTGTGAGGTTGCTGTGAGCTAGGCTGATGCCACGGCACTCGCCCCAGGCAAGAGAGTGAGACTCTGTCTAAAAAAAAAAAAAAAAAGAATAGAAGAACATACACCCTAAAATACAAAGTGGTGATATGAGTACTTTATTTTTCCTTTTACTTAAATGTATTTTCGATGAACATGGATGAGTAAGTTATTTTGGTTTTTGTTTTTTTTTAAGACACAAATAGGCGGACTTGGTTGAAGACAGGGAGAAAGAAATGGGAAGGAGAGGAAGGAGGCTCTTCCTGTCTCATCACTGGAGAAGGGAAAAGAAAAGTATACCACCCAGACCCTGTGAGATCCCGAAAGTGGATTTGGCTTGGAGGGACGACACAATAAACTGCCTGGTTTAAAATAAAGATTGTTAAAAAGAGATTATCCTTGCTTTTGGTGGGGAAAAAAAGTACGAAGTACATGAGTATACAGTGAGTGCAAAACATTATCTTCTTCCTGCCCCCGATCCCAGTTCCCCTTCCCCAGAGCAACCACCCACCAGTTTCTCCAGTTACAAGCAGAAATACGTATCTGACTTTTTAATATAACTTTGACATACATATCCACTGTACCCAGCATTTTTCTATCTTCTTGGAGATTATTTCACATCAGTACATAGAGGTCTGTCATGTTCTTTTGAACAGCTGCATAGTATTCCATAGTTGTGATACCACCTGTTGTTGGGCATTAGATTACTATCACAGGTAAAACCACAATACCCTTTCAATATTTGTAATCTGTGTGTATAGCAAATGGACAATCAAAAGTTCATTTGGCATGGACAATAAATGATCTAACACTCTAGATTTGCAAGTCAGTGTCTGGAAGCCGTGACATTGCGTCCTCTATGTATGAAACTTTGAGTAGTACTTGAGAAAATAAATATTTTTAAAATGTTTTGAAAATTGGAAACAAAAGCAAAAGAGCTGACTCTGGGTGCACCGAGGGTTAGGTTACACTGCAAGTGATATATATGCTTTTCAAAGGACAATGACAACCTCTCCTGTAGGTGTGCTCCAATATGTCATGAGCGAGCGTCCTTACTTCAAAAACGATTGTGCTTCATCAATATGTGCTCTGACGTGGCTTGTTTTTCTGTCTCTGTATATATTTACCTCTTCTATGTCCCTGCGTGTGTCCCTTCACCATTCCCCCACTATCTTTTGGTTGACATTAGACAGACTTGGGTTCACAAGACCCCATTGTGAAGCTGTGTCACTTTAGACAAGATTCTCGGCCCCTTCAAGCCTGGTCCCTCACCTGTAGTGTGATAAGATCCCGTGGTGGCTGTGTTGTTTGGGTTAGAGACAGGTTTGAAAAGCACCTAGCGTAATGCCTAGCACATAGTAAGAACCTCCAAACGGTGGCTGCTACTATTCTGTCTCTTCTCTGCCTTTTCACTTCCTAAATTTATGCTTCCTCTTGTTCCCCTGATTTTCCAAAATATAGAAGTGAAGTCACAGTGTTTTTAAAGGTCCAATATAGTTACTGCTTAAAGTACAGTCATGGATAGAGATCAGTTAAAATTCGGTCATCACAGTTGTCGGAAACCCCTGGCTTAAGAAGTAAAGGGAATCTTTTGGCTTGTATAACTGAGTGGTTGTAGAGGTAACCCTGGTGCAATGAAGCTTTCTCTGGTGATTCCGTGTCACCAAGATCCAGTGCTCTCTCTGTCTTCGCTCCACCACGCTGAGGGCCGGGTCCGCAGGCAGTCCCTCAGCCTCTCCCTTCATAGCCAAATGCCTGCTGTAGTTCCAAACCATATGTGAGTGTGTCTTGTTATCAGTTATTTTTACTCCATTGTACCTCAAATGCAAAGCAATGCATTAGTCATATGTCTTAATTCACTGCACATTGTCTTTATCAGTCAGTATGAGAACTCTTTCCCTCCCTTCCTTAGCGTCCCCTCTGCTCTGCCCCACAGGCACCACTCTTACCTTTTTGAGATGTGTGCCCTTTGTTATGCATGCATCCTTCTAAAATAAGTAGTGGTGTTTTGTGTATGTACAATTTCAATTTGTACAAATAGTACTGTGCTATAAATTGTGCTCTATTTCCTACTTTTCTTTCCTTCTTAGATTTATCCATGCTACTACATGTACATCTTGCATGTTTGCTGTGTGTATGTCTTACGTGTTGCTTCTTACCGCTGCATAGATTCCCCAGTGTGCACCCACCGCATTGTACCTCTTCCCCTAGTGGTGGGTACCTCAGTTGTCTTCAACTCATTAATACCACAAACAGGGTCTTCCCTTCTGTGAATTGCTTGTCCATCTCCTTTGCTCATTACGCAATTGCATTTTCTGGTTTTTGTTGTTTTTGTTGTAGAAATTAATCTCTTATCAATTTTACATGTGTCAGTTACATTAGTCTGTTACCTGTCTTTTAACTTTGTCTATGACATCCATTATTGAACAGAAATCTTCACTTTTTTAATAGATCAAATAAGGCTTTTTTCTCATTTGTGTTTTGGGGAGTTTGTTTATAAAATATTGCCCTATCCCTAGACTACAAAGATATCCTCTTGCATTTTTTCCTATTTATAGTTTTACCTTTCACTTTTTTATCTATAATCCATCCGTTGTCCACCTTTGTAGATTGTATAATGCATGGGTCCAGCTTTATTTTTCTGTATTTAGTGAGACAATCCTCAAAACCATTTTGTGTTTTCAATACTTTCCCATTAATATGGGAACATTTTTATCATGTGTCAAGCTCTCCTGTATGGAAGGGTCTATTTCTCAGCTCTGTTCTGTTCCATTGTTCTTTTTATTTGTGCACGAGTATTATGGTGTTTTTCATTACTGTAGATTTATAGTATGCCTTACTAAATAGTAAAGAGAGTCTTTCCCTCTTGTTCTTTTATGTTGACTCAGTTAATTGTTGATTTTTATCCTTCATATGAATTTTAGAATAAAATTTTCAAGTTCCACATTAAAACTCCAGCTGAGATATTGATTAGGATTGGATTTAGTTTGTAGAGTGATTTAAGAAGACTAATAGAATCTTTAAGTTACCCCACTCATGGTATATCTCTGCATTTCTTCAAATCCTTTTTTGTGTCTTCCAATAAAGCTTTTAAAATTTCTCTGTAAAGATCTTGTTTATAGGCCTAGTGGTGGCTCACACCTGCAATCCTAGGACTCTGGGAGGCTGAGGCGGGAGGATTGCTTGAGGAGAGGAGTTCAAGACCAGCCTGAGCAAGAGTGAGATCTCCGTCTCTACTAAAAATAGAAAGAAATTAGCTGGACACCTAAGAATATATAGAAAAAATTAGCCGGGCATGGTGGCGCATGCCTGTAGTCCCAGCTACTCGGGAGGCTGACACAGGAGGATCGCTTGAGCCCAGGAGTTTGAGGTTGCTGTGAACTGGGCTGACACCATGGCACTCTAGCCTGGGCAACAAAGTGAGACTCTGTCTTAAAAAAAAAAAAAAGAATCTTGTTTATGTAATGATTTCTAGGTACTTTACAGCTGGGTATCTTATTCTTTATTTTCTATTAATAGTTCGTTATTGCTGGTATTAAGGAATGCTATTGATCCTTGAAAGTTGATTGTATATTCAGCAGTTTTGCTAAACTCTTATTCTGGTAACTCATCTGATTATTTTATTAGCTTTTCAATGGAGATGATCTTATAATCTACAAATAATGATCTCTTTCAATTCTTTCACTTTTTATGTCTTAGAGCATTAGACTGGTCATTTAATACTGTTCTAAACAGGTAGTGCTAAAAGTGGCATCCTTGTTCCTTATTTTAATGGGAACATTAAAATCTTTGTTCCTTATTTACCTAAGTTTTCTCCAGTAAGTATGGTGTTATTCTAGATTTGGTATATAATTTTATGAAGTTAAGAAAGTTCTATTCCTAATTTTCTGGGAATGTCGACTACATACATGAAATGAATTAGATAAGTGCTTTTCGCATAATACCTACATGTGATCAACACT
Organism: Avahi laniger; assembly: GCA_963575035.1. Taxonomy (NCBI): domain Eukaryota; kingdom Metazoa; phylum Chordata; class Mammalia; order Primates; family Indriidae; genus Avahi; species Avahi laniger. The sequence goes on from CAUYSK010018778.1 coordinate 10,924, forward strand.
TGCAGAAAATTTCTTAGAAATGTTGTCATAATTTTTTTATTCTTACAATGTTTGTTTTCCTGTTTTCCTGCTCTGTTTTGTTTATATGCATCTTCTTCCTCTTATTCAGTCTTGCCATTTCTTCTTAATAATTTGTCAAAGAACCATGAATATTATTGGATGCATATATGTTCATTATGGTTATATGTTTTTGATATAATGTTCTTTTTACCAATATAATGTCTCTCATCTTTCTTTGTGATGTTTTTTCCCTGTCTAATATTAAATTTGATATTCCATATATTTATATCCCTAATAATATTTCATTGTATGAATATATCACAATTTACCCATTCATCAGTTGTTAGATACTCGGTCTGTTTCCACTTTTTGGCTATCATAAATAATGCTGCTATTAACATTTGTGCACAAGTTTTTGTAGGGTGTATGTTTTTAGTTTTCTTGGGTATATACTTAGGAGTGGAATTTCTGGGTCTTATGGTAAATTTCTTTCTTTCTTTCTTTCTTTTTTTTTTAAGAGACAGAGTCTTGTTTTATTGCCTGGGCTAGAGTGCAATGATGTGATCATAGCTCACTATAGTCTCAAACTGCTGGGCTCAATCAATCCTCCTGCATCAGCCTCCTGAGTAACTGGGACTACAGGAATATGCCAGCATACCTGACCAATTTTTTCTTATTTTTTTGTAGAGACACGGTCTCGAACTCCTGGCCTAAAGTGATCCTCCTGCCTCAGCCTTCCAAAGTGCTGGGACTACAGGTGTGAGCCACTGCATCCAACTGTAAATTTTTTGAGGAACCACCAAACTCTTTTCCACAGTAGCTGAATCATTTTACATTCCTACCACCAATGTATGAGTTCCGATTTTTCTGCATCCTCACTGGCACTTATTGTCCATTTTTTAAATTATAGCTATCCAATCCTAGTGGATATAAAGTGGGTATAAAGTGGTATCTCATTATCCTTTTATTTGCATTTCTCTAGTAATGGCGTTGAACATCTTTTTATGTACTTATAAGTACTTAGTATATTAAGTATAAAAGTACTTATTCCAGGAGAATTTTCAAAGTGGCTTTTGTGCTGTAAACTTTCTAAGGCCTTATATGTCTGAAAGTATCATCTTTTATTTCTCACATTCAAATAATAGTTTAGCCTAGATATAATTTCTAGATTCTTTTCCTTCATCACTTAGAAATATAACTTCGTTGATTTTTTTGTTTGTTTCCGTTTCCTCCGTTAGGAAGACTAATGTCAATACATTTTTATTCTTTTGTGGACTCTCTTCTTCTTCTCTTTAGAAGCTTTTTGAAATATTTTTTTGTCTTTGAGGTTCTTAAATTTCACTGTAATGTGTCAAAGTTTAGATTTTTCCTTATCTGTTCTATTTGGTGCTCGATGAGACTTTTGAATTGAAGTCCTTTTTACCCTTAATTTTTAGAATACTCTCTTTCTTACACCCATTTTCTCTCATTCTGGGACTCCTATTGGGCAGATACTGACACTTCTATTCTCCAGCTCTCTTAAATGTTCTTTCATATTTCCATCTCTTTATTACTTCTCAGTAGGTACGTCTGGGAAGACTCCTTCATCTGAGCTAGATCGTTTTTCAGCTGTGTAGCCCTTCTTGTTTTTATCCGCTCTGTTGAGTTTGTTGACTGTACCTGTGCCGTGCTCAGTATTTCCATTTGGTTCTGTGTAACTGCTTGTTCCTTATCGTTATCCTCTTATCTCTCGGACAATCTTTATTATGCTTATTTTAGATTCTTGATCTATCATGTTCCATTCTGGCGTGTCTGGTACAGTTCAGTTTGTTCTCTCCTTTAATGTGATTGTACTCGTAATATCTCTGATCATTTTAACCCGTGGGCTTGTTTCCCCTGGGTTTATCAGCTTTCTTAGCTGGCGATGTATAGGAAGGGGCAAGGCCAAGGTCACGTGCTCTAACAAGCCTGAGCTTTAACAGATAGGTTGGAGTTTATTGTTTTATACTAACTAGCTCACTATGGCTTATTTATGTGTTTAGTGATTTTTTTTTCTTTTAATCATATATCCCTGTATTTTGGAACATTAGCTATGGCATTCTTTGAGGCCTGGATTTAGGGCGTTCTCCTCAGAGAGTATTTGAATTTGCTTCTTCCAAGCTCCTAGGGACATTGCCAACGCAAGACCACTTCAAACTGAATTTTCAGCTTAGGATTTCGGGGCCATAAGGATAGGATGAATTTCAGCCACAAATGCTCATGAGTGCTTAATGCTGGTGGTTAAGAACTCTTGTAGGATGTTCCCTGCCCAGAGCTGTGGTGAAGACTGAAAAGTCTCTTCTTGTTGAGGTCAGGGATTTTTTTTTTTTTTCATTCTCAGCAATCCCCACTCTTTGGGGCACAAGCATTATGCAAGCATCTGTGATCTACTCTCCCACTCTGTGAGGCTGAGGCTTTCTTTTCTTTTGACTACTTGAGGCAAATTAAAAATCCAGACACTAAAGCTGAATGCAGGGGCCACACCTGTAGTCTCAGCCACACAGGAAGAGCACTGGAGCCCAGGAGGTTGAGTCTGGCCTGGGCAACATAGCAAGACCCCATCTCTAAAAAAAAAAAGAAAAAGAAAAAGAAAAATCAGACTCTAGGCTCCCAGGAACAGCATATACCCTCAGTGCAAATCGGCTGTCAGTGCTCTTACTCTTTCCTCCTATCTGACCTCGGGTTATTCTGGCTGTCTTTACTTTCCTGCCCGCTCAGTCAGGCTTTAAAAAAATATTTTTGTGTGTTTGTTAAAATTTCACCCAACACTTTAAGCCATTCTATATTGACAGATATTTCTCTGCACATCTAATTTTTCATAATATCAAAACCAAAAAGTCCTGTATATATTTTGTATAAAAATAACCAAATTAGGCTGGGCGCGGTGGCTCATGCCTGTAATCCTAGCACTCTGGGAGGCCGAGGCGGGTGGATCGCTCAAAGTCAGGAGTTCCAGACCAGCCTGAGCAAGAGCGAGACCCCATCTCCACTAAAAATAGAAAGAAATTATCTGGACAACTAAAAATATATATGTCTAGAAAAAGTTAGCCGGGCATGGTGGTGCATGCCTGTAGTCCCAGCTACTCGGGAGGCTGAGACAGGAGGATCGCTTGAGCCCAGAGCTAGGCTGACGCCACGGCACTCTAGCCAAGGCAACAGAGCCAGACTCTGTCTCAAAAAAAAAAATAATCAAATTAAAATAATCAAATTAATATAAGTATATCATATATAAATATTCAAGTTCTATATTAACTGTACCTTCATAGTGCAGTTCGCAAGTCAGGCTGTCACGAGACACCTACAGGCATCAGGCATCCTGACGCAAAAACAAGAGTCCCACAGGAGGAGGGGTTAACAGTGGTGACCTCATTTACTAAAATGGGACTCTTTCTGTGTCAGCTTCACCAGAGAGCCCAAAGGCTGAAAACAAAGCAGTAGGTGCCAAGTACTTCCACGTTCTAAAGGAAGGAGGAGGCAGATAGATCACACGCAGCACGTGCTAAGAGACTGGAAAACGCTTAGCTCCACGCTGGGAAGGATCAGCTCGGCGTGCACTCCGGGCTGTGTCACCGGACTAAGAAGACTGCTTTGGAAGCAGCAGTCTGTGCGGGACGTTTCCCTTCTCCCCTGGCAGGACAGAGTGGAGGTGCTTCCTCTTCGCCTCACGCCGAAGGAGGGGGCACTTTCGAAGGACCATTTGGAAAGCATGACACGTCCTCTGGAGTTTGATGGACACCGGGACTGGTATCTGACTCCTAAAATGTCTGCAGACAAACTGCCAGTGACCAGCTCTTGGAGAAGACCGAAGAAGAGACATGGCTGCCTTTGGAATGGTTTGCGCTCCCGGGGTTCTTTCCGGCCTGCAGTCGCCCTCAGAAAGGGCGACAGATTTAGTCCAGCCCAAGGGAACACCCAGAGGAATGGGCTGACCTCAGTGGAGGGGAAGACTGCTGGAAACAAAGGGGCTGGGGCAGGAATCCTGGCGTGGCCTCCAGGGGATAGCAGGTGAGCGCTGCCTGGCAGTGGAGACACAGTCCAGAACTGACGAGAAAGCGCCTGGGAGAAAAGAGGCACCATTTGGAATCTGCCACTCCCAGACTCCCAGACCTGACTCTTTTCTCCCCTTGCTTCCCCGGGAGAGCAGCCCAGCACGTCAGCGAGCCGGCATGGAGGAAGGAGTGCGGGAAAGGGCAGTGACGCTGGCCGTGACCCCTTCTCGCACAGACTCAGGGCTGGAGGCGGGGAGGAGCTTGAAATTAAATGACATTTGAGATTTCCAGGTAACACTGACTGAGTCTGCTAATACCTAGAAAAAGTACTATTTTTTAAGTAAGAAAAAAAAAAAAAAAGTAAAACTCTTTAAACTGTTTGTTACCTAAAAGAACCTGGAAAAGCTGCAATTTCATCCAGACCTGGAAAAGAACATACCATGAGAAGTGATTTGTAGGGGCACTCATGAAAAAGCAAAGTTGCTGTCCTGTGCAGCAAAAGGTTGCGTCTGAGGAGCAGAAGAGCAGGCCAGGGAAGCGGGTCGGCCTTGTCCTCCCAGCCCATTTCCAGCCCTGGGTGGCCTAAGCCAGCAACGGGGAGAGGTTTCATGGGATGAACTTTGGAGTTTTAATGTTATACAGACTGGACGTTTTTTTTTTTAAACCAAAGAAGATATTGTCCTATTTCCTGGAAAAGCTCTGTGAACCATCCCCAATTTCATGCAGGAGAGGAAGAAGCCACCCAGCAGGTTCACAGGTGGCAGCGAGGGGAAGGAATCACTTGCTCTCTCTTGCATCTAGCAGGTCCAGCTCGCTTGTTAGGAGTCGCATTTCCTTCTGAGTATCATAATGTACTGCAATTTATATGCTACAGGATGTTATCAGTGGGGTTAATTTGATTAAAAGTAAGACCTTTAAATAACAGAAACTACTATGGAATGGGAAGTAGCCATGAAAATCTCATGTACAAGAGTTGTCAAACATCGGAACGAATCACCTAGTTTTCTTTTACAAAAGAGATAAGCGTTTCTCATTTGCTGACGTTTCCTTTAATAACAAGAGGCTGTCAGGAGCGCTGCTGGGCAGTCTGTTGCATGTTTTGGACAAACAGCCTTCATTCCCACATCCTTATGTGCTACTTTCCATATTACGGGGACTAGAATTATGGCAACCGTATTTCCCAAACTCCCTTGCCTTCAAGGTTCTGGATGTCGTTTCTGTTGTGCTTACTCAAGATTTCATAGGTGCAAGGAAACAGTGGTGTTATTGTTTTCTCTGGCAGCACCTAGCAAATGCGGAAGCCATGCACGACCTCAAGTCCTGGAGCAGCCTCCAAGTGTCCATCAGCTCCTATCTCAGTGCTTTGGGGCCTCTGTGATCAACGACAGGGGTTCCTGCATTTTTCTGACCTGCATGACAGCAGCAAACACCCTCCTATACTCTGAACTCTTGTGTGGCGACAAACTTCCCCTAACCCCTATCTCCCGCAGCTCTTCTAACACTGTTCTAAGCATCTAAATCCCCTGCGCTCAATTCCTCTGCTTGAAAGGCCTGTAGTAGTTTCTGTTTTTCTTACTGAACCCTGACTGATAGAGATGCCTAGCTGATACTTTAGAAGAAATGGACACACTGAATCGGTCTTTTTAAGTTAAAAGTGACTTTTTTTTAAGCTATAGTGAGACAGTAACTGCCATTTGAAAAGAAATTTATGCTATGAAGAGAGAAATTTAAAAATAGATGTTTAGAAATGTTTATCATTATGTGATTTTGTTGCCCAAAATAATGTGTTAAGGATTTTTCAAAATAATGAAATATATTGAGTTACATTGTCAATAAAATACACAATAATCTTTCTTTATAGGGAGAAATTAGGACTTTTTTTTTACTGTTAATAAATAAAATGAAACTATTTTCAAAATATGGTGTATTTCATTTTAAAAACATCCTTTATTTCTATTTTGTGCATTTTTATAATGTATATAGTACACTGGTTCAGTAGTACATGTCTATAATTTTAAATACAAAGACTTACAGGGCTACACAGATTTTTAACAATCTGAATAAACAATTTAAAAAGTTTAGAAATCACTACTTTAGGACACTCATCTGTATCTACAGCATCGCAGTCGATAGAAGCACATGCATACATATGTATATTCTCTCATGTCTACCCTCTTTCATTAGTCCTGACACTTTCCCATCAAAATTTGCCCCAGATTTCTGTATGCATGGCCAGGTAGCCAGGCCCTGCTGTAGTTGCAGAGATGAAAGATTGGACATCAAGACATCTGTCCCCACAGTTTCCCTGGGCATAGAAAACCGTCATCCCAGAACTCCTTTACCCTCACACAGAACTTGAAGGATAAGAAAGAGATGACTTCATAAGGGCTGGGGAGTGGAGATAGGGTCTTTCAAATTAAAAATATGGGCACTGGGCCAGGTGCAGTGGCTCACACCTATAATCCCAGCACTGTGGGAGGCTGAGATGGGAGGATCTCTTGAGGCCAGGAGTTAGAGACCATCCTGGACAACATAGACCCCATCTCTACAGAAAATTTTAAAATTAGCGGGGCGTGGTGGCATGCGCATGTAGTCCCAACTACTTGGGAGGCTGAGGCAGGAGGATCGCTTGAGCCCAGGAGTTCAAGAATGCAGTGAGCTATGATGAGGCCACTGCACTCCAGGCTGGGCAACACAGCAAGGCCCTGTCCCTAAAAAAAAAAAAAAAAAAAATTAATAATTAATTGATTAAAAATGCGGGTATTGCCCCAGCCAGCATATGCACACACCAGCTAAAAAAGATCCCTCATGTTATTTGTCGCTCTGCTCAAATATCCGCTTATCAGTAGGGACCTCTCTGAACACGTTATACAGCAGCAGGTCCCAGTCCCCAGCCCTGGCTTTATTTTTCTCCATGACGCACATCACCATTTGACAAACTTTGTTTTCCTTGTTTATTCGATTATCATCTGTCTAGCCCTTTTTAGGATAGAAGCTTCATGAATCCAGGAAGTTTTACCTATTCTGCTTGCTTTTGTTTCCCTGGTATCTAGACGAGTGCCTGACTCATAGCAGGTGCTCAGTAAAATCATTGAATGACAAAATGTTTGCTTTCCCAGCCGTCTGTGAAGCCAAGACATGGGCACGTGACCCAGGCCATGCCAGTTAGAAGCACTGGCCTGAGAACAAGACTCTTAGGTAATGACTTAAATTCATCTTGCACGAGTGGGAGCAGAGAAGCCAGCTCCAGCCCATGTCCTGGAGTGGCAGCTCTGGGGCACGTGCCGGGTCCTGGACCAGAGCCACTGTGTCAGCACTGCAAGCTGCGGCCGTGCCTGGGGATGTTTGCACCCGGCCAGATCCGTGGCAGGATTCGAGGTGAGGTGGTTGGCTGTGTAGCTCCCAAGCCTGGTCTCTAACCTTACCAGAAAATTCTGAGGGGCACTCAGCATCCTTTTAATAAAATCTCTTTTCTTCCGTAAAATTAAATAAAATTTTAATAGGCTTTGGAGTTAGATCACTTGGGACCTAATACCAGCTTCATCATTGATCAGTTAGTAATACTGGCTAAATCATGTAACTCTTCTGAGCTTGTTCCCACATTTGTAAGCGGGTAAAATCAGAATACTACCTCGTGGGATTCTGGTGAGGCTTCGAGGTATTGCCTGTAGAGTGCCCTGAGACATAGTTCACACACTTGCAGCCCTGAGTTATGTAAGGCCAACAGAAGTGTTTTGTTTGACAAACAGTGTTATTTTTAACTGATTGCTAATATTTAAAAGTTAGGGCGTGGTGGGCGTGGGTGCAGTGGCACGTGCCTGTAATCCCAGCTACTGAGGAGCCTGAGGCAGGAGGATTGCTTGAGCTCAGGAGTTCAAGTGCAGCCTGGCAAGACCCCATCTCCAAAAAAATTTTTTTAAAGGACATTTCATAAAAATTCTAAATTTATAACTTTTCTTAAAAAATCAGAAGCTCTGGTGACACTGGCACCACATTTGTACTTTGCACCAATGAGATTGAGCTGAAAAGAGTCTCTTTTTAAAGAGGTAGAAAAATTCACTCGTCTGCCTGGTCTTTACTGTAGGACTTTTGAGTTTATAACCCTTCACTAGGGATATTAAGATTTCCTAAGGCTGCAAAATTAAAAAGTTTGACTAAATTGTCTCTAAGAACTTATTCAGACTGTTTGGGTTTCTATTGCTGCACAAGAAATAATTCCAATATTTAGTGGCTTAATACAGTATTTTATTACCTCTAACATTTGTGGGGTTGACTGGGTTTAGCTGGGCAGTTCTTCTGCTCCGTATGACATTGGCTGGAATTGTGATTATCTGGATGGGAACATTCGAGATGGTTTCCTCACATGACTGGTGACTGGTGCTGGCTGTCAGCTCAGCGGGGCCTGTCTCAGTACTTTTCCCTGTGCCCTGGGGTTCTCACAGCATGGTGGCTGGATAAGAAGCGGGAAGTGAAAGTTGTCAGTGTTAAGGCCTGGGGGTGCAAGTCTCGGAATGTTATTAATAATACTTTTGTGGCCAGGCATGATGGCTCACACCTGTAATCCTAGCACTCTGGGAGGCAGAGGCAGGCATATCGTTTGAGCTCAGGAGTTCGAGACCAGCCTGAGCAAGAGCAAGACTCCATCTCTACTAAAAAAATAGAAAGAAATTAGCTAGACAACTAAAAATATTTATGTATAAAAATATTAGCTGGGCATGGTGGCACATGCCTGTAGTCCCAGCTACTTGGGAGGCTGAGGCAGAAGGATTGCTTGAGCCCAGGAGTTTGAGGTTGCTGTGAGCTAGGATGACGCCACTGCACTCTAGCCTGGGCAACAGAGTGAGACTCTGTCTCAAAAAATAATAATAATAATAATAATACTTTTGCTACATTCTATTGGTCAAAGTTAGCCACAAGCCCAGCTCAGACTCAAGGTGGTGGGCTGGGTATGCTGAAAAATAAGCTTCACCTCTTGATGTAAGAATCAACACGTACTTAAAGGGAGGAGAGGATTACTGGGGGCCATCTTTGGAGACTAGTGACTTCATAGAGCCAACATTTTCCAATTATCTCTTTACTCTGTGTCTTAGTCCGCTTTGGGTGGCTCTAACAGAATGTCATAGGCTGGGTCATTAATAAAGAAAAGCAATTTATTTCTCACAGTTCTGGAGGCTGGGAAGTCCAATGTCAAGCTGCCAGCCTCTAGTGAGGGCCTTTGTGCTGCATTATCCATCGGGGAAGGTGACAGGTGGAAGGGCAAGAGAGCGCACAAGAACAAGAGAGCAAGAGGGGGCCGAACTCACTTTTATAACAAGCCCACTCTAGCAATAACTAACTCACTCCCAGAAAAATGACACTAGTCCACTCATCTGCCCTCATGACCTAATCACCTCTTATTAGGCCCCACCTCCCAACACTTTACATTGGGTTGAAGTTTCCAGTGCATGAACTTTGGAGGACACATTCAAACCATGGCGCTCTGTCTTAATGGAAGAATGCCTCAGCCTCCTGAGTAGCTGGGATTACTGGGGTGCAACACCATACCCAGCTAATTTTTCTATTTTTTGTGGTAGGAGGTGTCTCACTCTTGCTCAGTCTGGCCTCGAACTCCTGAGCTCAAGTGATCCTCCTGCCTCTGCTTCCCAGAGTGCTGGGATTACAGGCGTGAGCCACCGTGTCCGGCCTGAAAACTGCTTAAATTTCTATAAGGAGAAGAATAATTGACAGCATTCTCCCTAATCACTCCTGCATATTTTCCCTTTAAAATCAGATACTTGTGAACTAGAAGTTGATAAAATGAATAATTTATGAGTCTGACTGGGAGAGATTAATTCATTCTCATTAAGTTATACAGTTTCCTCTTCTGTTCACTCTGGAAATGTCAGGATTCCAGCCAGAGTATGAAAGATTATATCAAAGGGGGCCACAGCTAGAGCCAGTGGACCCTGCCAGGGACCTAGGACAGAAGAGCTGCCAGGATGGGAAGTCCTGACTGTGGCTGGCTGCATCGTGGCTCATGCGGAAGGTGACGGAGCTGAGACGGGTAATCTGGCTTCTGTTGGGAAAGAGTCCAGGGATAAACCAGGGGTCACACCAAAGATGAACTAGAGTCAGCATTATGGGACTGAGAGAAATATGTTAAATCAGAAATCAGAAATTCATGAGAAGAAACTAAAGATGAATCTAAACTCTAAAGTAATGCAGAGGTTTTTAGCAGCAATAAAAAAACCATAAGCTTAAAGGGCAAAAATTAGGGTGAAATCAGGCTAGGGAACGATTTGGAGATCAATATGGCCAGTTGCACTGGGCATAGTGGCTCACTCCTGTAATCCTCGCACTTTTGGAGTCTCAAGTGGTAGGATCTTTTGGGCCAGGAGTTCAAGACCAGCCTGAGCCACATAGCGGGACCCCACCTACACCAAAAACAGGAAAATTAGCCAGGTGTGTGGCACGTGCTTGTAGTCCCAGTTTCTCCAGAGGCTGAGGCAGGAGGATGCTTGGGCTCAGGAGTTTGAGGTTGCAGTGAGCTGTGATGATACCACTGCACTCCAGCCTGGGCAACAGAGGGACACACTGTCTTAAAAAAAAAGGTATATATATATATAAATATGTGACCAGTTACTATGAATAAAACAAGTTTTTCAAAGGTAAGACCTGTTCCTTCTTTTCTTAAAGGGGCCCTGCCTTAGAGATGTCTCTGAACAATCTGGACCCCGACAAGAAAGGTAAAGGAGAAATCAAGACACTTCCTGTGTCCCCCAGCCAGGCACTGCTCCAATTGCTCGTCTCCTGACATAGCAGTTCTTGACCCTGGCTATACATTAAATTTAAAAAGTTCTGTTGCCTGGCTCCTACCTCAAATCATGAATCAGAATTTCTGGGGGTGGGTCCCAGACATCGGCGTTTTTTAAAGTTTCCCTGGGGAGTTCTAACGTGCACCCAGCGTTGAGTCCCACTGGCCTGACGCCTTCACCCTCAATGAAACAGAAGCAATCCCCTGCAGAGGAGAGGAGATTGTTCCATCCTAAGCTGTAGAAGTTGGCGGTTACCATAGCTCCAGTCTAGCAGAAACCAGCAGGCCAGCACTCCTACGCGGGTGATGGATGTTGGCACTTCAGGAAGACTCAGGACATCTTGCCCTGGTGTGTTTTTACTTGTGCAGCTGTTCAAAATGAGGCCCAAACCCTTCGTTGGAGTCCAACTCTGCTCTAGGCTGGTTGTCTGCCCCCAGACCAAGATTTGGCACCTATGAATTGAGACTTGGTCAGAGGAACAGGTCCACTAACATAATTTGAAAAGAAAAGCAGAAAAACATTCTCCTAGATCATGTTCAATGAATTCAACAAATAGCTGTGTCCCGGCTGCAGAGATACAAAGGTGCAGTGATTAAGAATTCCAGTTTGGGGTCAGATAGTCCTGGGTTCTCATGCTGCCTCTACGGGGTCCAAAAGCTGTACACTTTGGGCAAGTTACCCTATAAGCCTTATGAGGTTTTTTTCTGCCCACAAAAGTTCCCAGAAAAGAGTTATCTTATAGTCAAACCTTACAAAGTCTCTCCTATTATACAGTGGTTTCTCAATTACTTTATTTTAAAAAAGTATTTGCTTCAAACATACATCCTTAGATGACCTCAATTAATGCAAATTTGGGATTTTAATAGAGGCCACCTGACAAAATCAGTTTTTTAAAAAAGTGGCAGAGAAATTTTTCATTTTTATATTTTGGTAAAAAAAGAACCCATATCATAAAATTTATCATCTTAACTATTTTTAGGTGTTAAGTATGTTTACATTGTTATGAAAAAGATTTCTAGAACCTTTCCATCTTGCAGAACTGAAACTCTGTACCCATTAAACAACAACTCCTCTTGGCCTCCTACCCTCAACCGCTGGTAACCGCCATTTTACTTTCCATATCTATGACTTTGACTACTTTAGATACCTCATATAAGTGGAATCATACAGTATTTGTCCTTTTGTGACTAGCTCATTTCACTCAGCATGACAACTTCAAGGTTCATCCATGTTGCAGCATGTGTCAGAATTTCCTTCCTTGTTAAGGCTGAGTAATATTCCATTGTACATGTATACCACATTTCTTTATCCATTCATCCACTGATGGACACTTGGGTTGCTTCCATCTCTCAGCTACTGTGAATAATGTTACTATGAACATGAGTGTACAAATATCTGTTTGAGTCTCTACTTTCAATTCTTTTGGACATACAGCCAGAAGTGGGGTTACTGGATCATATGGTAGGTCTATTTTTAATTGTTTTGAAGAACCACCATAGTGTTTTCCACAGTGGTTGTACTATTTTACAATACCACTGTTAAGTTTTTTTCTCACATCATTTTTGACACAAAATAAGGTTTTTATTTTCCCTCCTGACACTGACCAACTCTCCAACTTTCCAGACACCAACTAGGTGTCCTGCAATTCCATGAAAATCTGACACAACCTAGAGTTAGTGTCACACTCTGCAGGTTTAAGGGCTCGGTCCCACAAGACTACACTTGCTCGTAAGACCTGGGCCAGTCATAAGTATTGGGTCCCCAGGTTATTCAAACTTCTGTCCAACATAACTACCAATTTAGGGGTTTCCCTCCTCCAGGTTTGGTAATTTGCTAGAATGACTTGCAGAACTCAGGAAAGTGCATTGCTTACTGTCACCAGCTCATTGTAAAGGCTACAACTCAGGAAGAGCCAAGTGGACGAAGTGCACAGAGCAACGTGTGGGGATGGGGGAAGCAAGGAGCTTCCATGCCCACTCTGGGTGCACGGCCCTCCCAGCAGCTCAGTGTGCTCACCAACCCAGAATCTCTCCAAACCCCATCGTTTAGGGTTTTTTGCGGAGGTTTCATATGTAGGCACGTGTAGGCATGATTGATTAAATCCCTGGCCGCTGGTGATGAACTCAATCTTCAGCCCTTTTCCCCACCCCAGAGGGTGGGCGCTGGGGCTGAAAGTTCGAGCTTCTAATCAAGGCTTGGTCTTTGTGATGACCAGTCTCCATTCTTAAGCCACCTAGGGGCCTGCCGACTCACCCCATTAGAACAAAAGTACTCCTATCCCCTTTTTTATAACTTGGGAAATTCCAAGGACGTAGTAGCTCTGTGCCAGGAACCAGGCACAAATACCAACTGTCTTTCTTATAATATCATACCCACGGGCAGTGCACAAGAGCTCCAGCTGCTCTACACCCCTGCAACACTGATTGTTTTCTATTTTTCGATAGTAGCCAGTGGCAGGGAAATTGTACATAGATTTATTCTTTGTATAAATGTGTGATATGACCACATATATTCAATTGCTGAATATTGTAAACATTACATGTTGTAATGTTGTAATGCTTCATGTTGTAAACAAGGTTTTAAAAAATTCCTTTGAAAATCAATATGCAGAGTATTTATGTAGCAGAAACCATGAATTACAAAACAAAAACCAAAGTCTTTAAAGGGTTATGTGAATGAGCACTTGTTACTTGTAATGACAGTTTTAGTGCACCATAATGTGCGGATTCAAAAAGTGGTTCTGAATTAGCATATTGCATTTAAAAATGTGATTCTGATTAAATTAATAATTAGTACATGTAGCTGTTTGGCTATGTCATTTACATTCCTAAAAGTTAATATATTCATGTTGTCCAAAACTTTTTTTAAAAAGTCTTCTTGAGAAAAATGGAGGAATGACTTATATTTAAGATCATATTAATATTTGAGTAAAACGACACTTAACCTCCCTATCTTGGATTTCTTCATGTGTAATTCGTGGTTTCCACTACAAAAACATGGTTTTCAGGAAGTCTTTCTCCTCCCAGAAAACCAGGGCAGGCAAGTAGGAGGGTAGCAGAAAGAGAGGAGAGTTCCTTGTGAGTGAGCTAATCTGTTGAAGAGCGGATCTGATGGAATACACGAGTCTCCCCACCACTTATCCATGGTTTCAGTTACCCGAAGTCAACTTCAGTCCCAAAACAGGTGCACACAGTACAATAAGATATTTTGAGAGAGAGAGAGAGAGATCTCACAGTCACATAACTTTTATTACAGGATATTGTTATAATTGTTCTATTTTATTATTATGTATTGTTGTAAATCACTTACTGTGCCTAATTTATAAATTAAACTTTATTATAGATATGTATATATAGGAAAAAAACATAGTGTACATACAGTTTGACACTGTTCAAGGTTTTGGGCATCCCCTGGGGGTCTTGGAACACATCCCCCGTGGATAAAGGGAGACTTCTGTATAGGCCTGGAGGGAAAGTACTATGGTTTGAAAAAGCCCGTAATGTGCTGGGGAGTGAATGGGTAAAAAAGACTTAGAGTATCAGAGGCAACGAAGAACTCCAAAGTTAAGGAACATGAACTTATGATGGGGCAGACAGGTCAGAAAAGGCTGAGGCATGATCCCGGGAAAGAGATGATCTGGCAGACTGCTAGTGGCTTCCCCCAATTATATTCCCTTTTTCTTCTATAATAGTAGTGCTTTAGCTATTATTAAATATTACCAAATATTACACAAGTACCTAATTAGGGATGACATTTTCCTGCTTCTACAGTCAAATGTCCAAAAGGATGACACCGAATCAGGCCGGATAACAGACACCTCAAGTGGTAGATCACTCTGCCATGGAAGAACCAAATCTAAACCATGGTCACGCAGTTTTATAGACTTACACAGAATTCTGCAGCTGTACCATCAGGGTGAAATGGAAAGTTCTGTGCTCGACTGATACTACAGCAATTGGTGAGAAATGGCCTTGTAGCAGTTTCCAAAAAAACAGAGATGAGAAACTGCCTTATGGTAGCTTTTACCTTGCTCATCTCCTTTTGCATCAGGAACAATCACAGGGCGCTCTACCCAGAAGTGGGGAAATAGATGTTGGGGCTGCCCGACTGCAGTCTACATGGCCTGCATGGAAACATGCAAGGTGGCCAGGATGCCATGGCAAGATGTTCCCTATTCTCGTCTGATGCCATAATGAAATCCTAAGTCACATGCTGTAACAACAACAAAATGCCCTGGCTTGGTAGTCAAGTGACTAGCAGAATGAATTTGTGTAATTCACTGAGCTTAAGATTCCTCACATGTAAGAGTAGCACCTAAATAACTTCTGAGGTCACTTCCATTTCATTTGAATCAATTCAGACTTGTGACTACCAAATGATTCTCATTACATTCATGATGCTAGGCAGATACAACCTGATATTCAGGTTTCACCTCATTAAATCATAATCTTCCTCAAGTCTTGTAACAAACAAAGCATAGTGAAGAGGAACTAAACAAGTATGCTGTTTGGGTTTCTAAGAGTCTTAGGACAACACTGTTGTCCTCCTTGGGGGGGGGTCTATGGGATCTCCTTTTGTCAATTACTGGAACTATAGTGGCAACTGAGAGAGCTGTCTCAGGATATTATCACTCAGGTATACCATATCCCATAATGGTGGCCCATTGCTGAACAAGGCTGACATCATTTGCAGCTTCTATCCTAGAGATCTACTGTTCCAGTGATAGCCCCCAAAACCAAAGCTGATCCACACACAGGTCCCACTGCTCCCAGTGAGTTATATTACATCACCATGATAAGCCAGCGAGGCACCAAACTCCCTGGCATTCACCTTAGGGAAGTTAAATTTGTTTGGCCAAAAAGTACTATCTGAAAATCCTATTTGAAAATACACAAAGTGTGGGAAACATTCAAAAAGGTAAACAAACTTCAGAAGGTTGTTTAAGATGTTGTGCTTTAATTCCATTATTTAGCCAGTGTGCTAATCAGCTGAGGGTGTTGAAGAGAGACTGGTACTGAGACTGCCTTTTGAACAGCATCTCCCAGGTTAAATCAATACAAATGAATTTGCTCTGTTTATATTTATTCTCAGGAGCTGCTTTTCCAAAAGGTAAGGCCAGGTAACCAAAGCAACTTGTTTCCCCAAAGAGCAGGCACAGCATGTATTTTTACCTTTTCTCAACTTCCTCTTTCCCTTTCTTTCTTCCTTTTTTCTTTACAAACTAGAAGTCTGTGGGCTGTTTAGTTTGGCATGTAGTACTTTAAAAGTATTAATTAGTGGCTGATATTTAGAAAGAAAGATACAGCATTTTAAAAAAATGGACTTCCGGCCAGGCATGGTGGCTCACGCCTGTAATTCCAGAACTTTGGGAGGTAGAGACAGGAAGATTACTTGAGGCCAGGAGTTCCAGACCAGCTTGAGCAACACAGCAAGACCTCATCTCTACAAAAAACAGAAATATTAGCTGGGCGTGGTGGTGCACACCTGTAGTCCCAGCTACTTAGCTGAGGCAGGAGGATGGCTTGAGCCTAGGAGTTTGAGGTTGCAGTGAACTATGATGATGCCACTGCACTCTAGCTCAGTTGACAAAGTGAGACCCTGTCTCAAAAAAAAGAAAAAGCAAAAAAGACTTCCAGCTTCTCTTGAAAAAAAAAAATTGCTTTCCTAAATAGCACCAATGAATGGAGGTGAGTAGTGACCACCCCTGGATGGGTGGGCTAGGTGCTCTCCAGTTCACCAGGTTTCCCACCAACCCTGCTTTACTCATTAATGTACCAATAGTGTTCCATTTGTGTTTGTCATTCCTACTCAATAGCTCATGTCTCCTAGCCATTGGAGTCATAAGGTGCCAAGCCCTTTAGGAGCCCCAGACTAAGCTGTCATGACTATCCTACTAAGGAGTCAGCCTGGTGAACGAACACACTTTTCTGGAGGTACAGGGCTTTTAGAGCTGAACGATCTCCCAGTCTGATGGAGGAAACTGATAACTATTAATATGGCATGATGAGTTACATATGACAGAGTAAATAAAGGGAGCAACAGGAGACCAGAGGAGGGGAAGTGCATCATTTTAATCTTGTCATATTCACCATAAGGGCCTAGGGAAGCGTCTAACCTAGACTTCCGGAGTAAGCTGAAGCCTAAAGGGTAAAGAGGAATATAATATAAACACAATCGGTTAAGGCAGAGACAGTGACATGCAATGTGTGGCTGGAAGGAGACGATGAGAATTCAGATATTCGGAGCAGATGGTGACAAGAAAGAAATAGTGAAAGATGAAGTTAAGATATAAGTGGTGGTCAACTTAAGAAGACTCCAGTGTGTCAATTTAAGTAGTCTGAATTTTATCTTAGGGACAATGAGCCACACTGCCTGACTTTAAGCAAAGGGTAAGATCACTGAGAATCTGAGAAGTGACTTGTCCAAGGTATACAATTAAGAACATAACCAGAAAATGAACTAACTCCTAATTACTTCTAATTAACTAATTCCTAATGAATTAACTACTAGTTCCCCTTTGTTGCATATCTACCGCTGACCCGCCAATTCAAAGGACAAGGGATAGGTTTCTAACTCGTCACTGGCTCTGCGGAAATGGCCTAAGCGTTCAACCGGAAGCAGAAACTGACCGCTGCGCGCGCCACCTAACGGCCGGCTGGAGAGAAGCTAAGCCCGGAAATTCGCAACACCGGAAGGGGCCTGGCTACTTCCGGTAATATCGCAAGGGAGCAGAAGCTCAAAGGGCGCGTCTCGGATCCGGCAAGTTTGCCCAGCGAGCTCGGCTCTGCGACGTCGCATGCCCGCTTTTGCGCAGGCGCGAGGGCTACTGCGCAGGCAAGCGCGTACACAAAAGCGTGCGCGCGCCCGTTCTGCGCCCGGCGTAGCGGTGCTGTTCGGAGGAGTAAAGCCTTTGGAGCTGTAACGCAGGCTTTTGTTCTCTGAACTACAACTCCCACTATGCCGCAGCCCTCATCTTGGTGCTAGGTGTGGTTTCCCAGGATAGGATAAAAGGAAACTTAAGTGGCGATGACGTACCAAAGAGGAAAAAAATTGAATACGTTGTTTAAGCGCCTCGTTCACAGAAGCCCCAGTGGCCTAATGGATAAGGCATTGGCCTCCTAAGCCAGGGATTGTGGGTTCGAGTCCCATCTGGGGTGGATTAGCTTTTCGTGTTTAAAATTCTCTTTTCCTTTCTTAAACAATTATAGCAAAATCTGCCAACTTAATTTTACTTTTTCCAAATGAGAAGCGTGTATGTGTGCTTTTACTACATGTTGGAGTGCAGTTCTCGAAAACCAGCATGCTCCTTTTCCTTCGTCTGAGCCGTAGGTCCCGTAGTCTGTCAATATGTTGAATTTTGATGTCTCTTCTAACAATCATTACAAAAATATTTTCTCAGCGTGTTCCATATCAACCCGCTAGGCCCGGTTATCCGGAGAGTCAGTGGTCGGTCACCTGGCGGCGTCTTAAATGACGTAGTCAGGAAAGGACCTCCTTTCCCCTCGCCGGCCATTCTCGGGGTTTCAGGACCTGGTTCTCAGTTAGATTCGGCCTTCGTTTGCTTTTCTCTTCACTCGTTAGGGCGCCGCTCGGCGTTCGATTAATATGTCTTGGTAAAATAGGGAAGTGAGACGTTCCACGGCCCGTCAGTCGATAGGGGGAGCCGGTAGTCTGGGTCCGACCGTACCATTAGGCGCCTAGGTGCGGGGGGGTGGGCGCGCGCAGACGGTTAGTAGGGGTTTGTCAAGCACTAGGCTCCAAGAGCAGGAAAATGGCGGCCTTAGGGTCACCAGCGCGCACTTTGCGAGGCCTTCTGCGGGAGTTGCGCTACCTGAACGCAGCTACCGGCCGACCCTATCGCGACACCGCGGCCTATCGGTACCTCATGAAGGCTTTTCGTGCACATCTGGTACGGAAGCCATGTCCCGGGTGCTTCACGTCCCAGGAAGGGAGGAAGAGTGGGGTGTGGGCGAGGGTAGGGAGCGCTGAGTGTCCTCCTGCATTTCTGAGGCCGACCCTCCACCGAGCCCTGCGCGGACCAAACTCAAGCCCTGGGCTCCATGCTCTGGCCTACACCCAGGGACCAACCAAGGCCTGGCAGGGCGCAAAGTCGCCCTGGGGACGTCGTTCCTGACCTCCAGAGGGGTGGAGCCGCCCCGAAGGACTTCATTGGCTGGTCTGTGGCCTGTGCGGAGGGGAAAGTGGGAGGAAAGTGGAATGGAAGAAATGGAGGGGGAAAGAATGAAGATGGGCTCGGTGAAGGGAGGCGCGCCACTGGACTAAGACACAGCGTCTGTTCAACACTCTGCTCACCCTTACCCTAGAAGAACTATTCTGAGAAGCAATTTTTTGAGGCAGAAAAAAACTATAGGAAGGTGAGGAATATTGGGAGCTTCTTGAAGAGCAGGAACTGTTTTATTTATGTTGTAGTCCCCTGCACCACTTAAGAAAATGGTGCCTTGTAAAGCGGTGCTAGAAACCTGTAACGAGGTTGTCCCATCTGTTAAAGCATTTGCTTGGTATATGACCAGAAACATTTTACTTCTGTAGCATGTAAATCTAAACATGCGGGAGGCCATCCCCTGGGAAATACCGTCGTGAAACCAACGCTCTATATCCCCCTTAGGCAAGAGCCAGTGGAATATACTTTCATTTTTCAAATGGGGAAGTTGAGGTTCAGGGGCAGTGACCTGTACAAGGACTCGTAGAAGAATAACTAGAACGTAGGTTACCAGGCTCTCACGTAGGATTCTTACACTTAATTGCTGCCTTTGGCATTAGGGATCTGGCTTGGAAAGGAGTTGCAACCTATCTCAGAAATAGTAAATTGGAGAGTCCCTAAAGCTTGGGCTTCAGGGAAGGACACTTGGTATCCTTGAGCAATATGGAAAAAGAGAAACCCATCATCTTGACTGTTGAATTTCTGAGCCATGGAAGTCAGAATGCAAAATTTTGGAACTAAAATTCACCTCGTTTTTAAAAAATAACAATGTTAGGGACTATGCTGGGAACTTGGGCTAAACACGAAGAATAAGATGCACTTGGTCCTATCGTTTAAGCAGCTTATAATCCACCTGAGGAGTCCCGTAATGAAGCACTTAGAACAAATGAGTGCTAAAGGTGTAGACAACAGGGGGCCGCGGTATAAAGAAGGGGCAATTAGGGAAAGCTTTCAGAAATAAATTAATTGGGGACCTGAAGGATAAATTGCAGTTAGCGAGTAAATGGGGGTTAGGGCAGTTGAAGATCCAGGGATAAAAGCTACAGAATTGAAAGCCTGGAGAGAAGAAGAATTGACTGTTGAGAATGGTTGAGTCTTAGGGTGTGGAAGAAGGGGTGGTAGGCAGGAATTTAAATTTTATTGTAGGTATAATGAGAGGCCATTCTAAGATTTGTAAGGAGGTGACATGATTATATTAACAGTTGTGCCTTATGAAAGTAACATTACTCTTGAGAGAGACTTGGTAATGGCTGTGAAACTCCTTGGAAATACATATGAAATTCATGCTAAAAATTCTAGAAACACCACTGTGGAATGCATATGAGGATATGGGGAATGGTTTCTATTCCTTTTTGGCTCAGAGCTAATTCAATGACTGTCTATGCCTATTATCTCTATCCTTTCCCTAGGGAGAAGGGAGGAGCCTGTGCTTTCTCCTTCGGGAAAATGTAGTGTTCAATGTATTTGGTCTCTTTTGGTCCCTGTGGTTCATTTACTGTGTCCTGTATGCTGCTGACCTCTTCTAACATCTCATGACTCAGGCTCAGCCGAATCAAGATCAGTATTCTCCTATCCTACATTAACCTACAATTCCTGTTTGAAATACTACAGATTGGGGTTTATGTAATAGAAGTGGATTCCACCCTTTGTTAATACTTTGATATTGGTGTCAATGTGAAAGTCTCATAAAATTTTAATTAAAAAGTTAAATTTCGCTAGGTGCAGGGGCTCACACCTGTAATCCTAACACTTTGGGAGGCTGAGGTAGGAGTATCACTTGAGGCCGGGAGTTTGAGACCAGCCTGGGCAACATAGTGAGACCCGGTCTCTACAAAAAATAAAAAAAATTCGCCAGGTGAGTGTTACAGAGTATGCCGTAGTCCCAGATACTTGGGAGGTTGAGGCAGGAGGATCCTTTGAACCCAGGAGTTTGCAGTGAGCTGTGACGATATTACTGTACTCTAGCTGGAGGCAACAGAACAAGACTCTGTCTCAGAAAAATAAAAAAGTTAAATTTGATTAAACCAGATGAATTCTGTGTTTGAACAGCTAATAAGTGCCGCATTCACACATGTCATCTGCAGATCTTAAACCACACATTCTAATTTTCAGATTCTAGTCCTAGATACTCATATAGGAAAGGAAAGGGGATCATGTAGGCAGTGGTGCCCAGAAACTAATCCACACTTGGACATGGCTCCTTCAGTCATTCAAGACTGTGTACACATCCCCACCTCACCGTTCCTTTCTCACAACCTCAGAACACAAAACCAGTCAAGTAAAAGACAATGTATTGACTTAATCTCAAAATTAAGTATGATGAAAAAACAAAGTTTGGAGTCACTGGGAACTCCAGAATGGATATGGAGTTTCCAGCTTCTTAAAGTCATTAGCATCTGGATTTTTCAGATGGATAAGTAAATTGTGAAAGCAAGTACAGTCATCCCTCTGTATCTGGTGGGGTCCGGTTCCAGAACCCTCCTGCCCACCCGCAGAATACCCACATCCAAAGATGCTCAAGTCCTTGACATAAAATGGCATAGTATTTGCACAGAACATAAGCACATCCTCCTGTATACTTTAAATCATCTCTAGATTACTTATAATACCTAATATAATGTAAATGCTTTATAAATAGCTAATGTATTGTTTAGGAAATAAGGAAAAAAAAGTTTGTACATGTTCAGTATAGACTCAAACATTCTTGTTTCTATTTTTGATCTGAGGTTGTTTGAATCCAAGGATACAGAATCCACAGATACAGAGGGTTGACTGTATAATTAAGTAATATAAGCATTTTTTTTTTTTTTTTTGAGACAGAGTCTCACTCTGTTGCCCGAGTTAGAGTGCCACGGTGTCATCCTAGCTCACAGCAACCTCAAACTCCTGGGCTCAAGCGATCCTACTGTCTCAGCCTCCTAAGTAGCTGGGACTACAGGCATGTGCCACCATGCCTGGCTAATTTTTTATATATATAGTTTTAGTTGTCCAGTTAATTTCTTTCTATTTTTTTTTTTTTAATAGAGACGGGGTCTCACTCTTGCTCAGGCTGGTCTCGAACTCCTGAGCTTAAATGATCCACCCGCCTCAGCCTCCCAGAGTGCTATGATTACAGGTGTGAGCCACCACACCCGGCCACAAGCATATTTTATATATAAAACTTTCATTTGTTACTACTGAAGACAAAGCAATTATGTTTCAGACAAAATAAGTTTTCAATTTTCATTGAAATAAGTTTTGTGCCACATTAACCAAAGCCACAGAAACATAAACTAAAGCAGTTCTTCATTTGTTTGAAATGGAGTAAGTTCCATATTATATTGCTTAGGTGACATTAATGATCATCTCTGCCATTAACCAATCACTGAGCATCTCTGGGCTTTAGTTTCCTCATTTATAAAATGAAGGAGTTGAAACAACAGGACTTCCTCCAGTATTAAAATATAGGGACATTCAATGAAACTCCTTTTAAAAATCCTCTGATAATTGGAGGTGAGCTTTTGTAATAAACAATTATAGAGTGAGTTTATAAGTGTATTAAGTATACACACATACATGATTGTAAATTCCCCTGTGCAATTTACTTTCACTCTAGAGAATGCTAGTTTATTAACTCTTTCTCTGTGGACCTGTATCTGGGGCGTTAATGGAGTTTCTGGCTTGCTACTTCTCCAGGTCACCAGTGAGAAGTTATGCAGAGCCCAACATGAGCTTCATTTCCAAGCTGCCACCTATCTCTGCCTCTTGCGCAGCATCCGGGAACACATGGCTCTTCATCAAGAATTTCATGGCAAGGGTGAGCGCTCAGTGGAGGAGTCTGCTGGCTTGGTGGGTCTCAAGTTACCCCGTCAGCCTGGAGGGAAGGGCTGGGAGCCATGAACATGGAGAGTTTCCTTGGATGCTGCATTCATATGAGAATTTAATCATTTCTATCAATATGTATTTATCATTAAATTGTTTTTAAAGTTTAGGGGTTTTTTTTCCTGTAATTTTGTTGATGGAATGGTTCTTGGGAATTAACTGGGGGTTTCTTCTTTACTCTCAGAGTATTTACTGAACTTCTCACACTAGGCCGATTGATGTTCTTTACTTTTAAAATGATTAGTTTTTTATTTTAAAAGTAATACAAGCCTTTTGTTTTAAGGGATTCAGATGTTATAAAATAAAAGTAAGCCCTCTTCTTGTCCCTCTTCCCTCCCCTCTTCTATCCCCATTACCAGGTGGTAGCCATTATTAACAGTTTGATGTGCATCCTTCCAGATATTTCCTATGCATTTACAAACAATTATATGTAAAACCTTATTTTAAAAATATACAAATATGATGTGTTAGGGTCCTGGCAGGAAACAGTTGGCACCCTCAGGGTTACTGAGGAGAGTTAAAGAGATACATAAAGATTTGGGCGGAATTAAGTCCAAGATGGTGACGCTGAGGGACTAACAGCAGTAGGGAGCCCTGACCTCTGTAGGCCTGGCAAGTGCTGGCCCTCAGGTGGAGCAAATGGCCACTCAACTGTAGCCCACAGGGAAGAGGTCCAGGGAGAAGGGGAGGGAATGAGCACACTGACATCTTCTACTTCCTAAGCTTATAAAATTGATTTTCCTCTTGAGCTCCTTAGCGTGGTGAATAGCTCCACCATGCACTTGGCTAATCAAGTCAAAAACTTGGGCTTTGGGCCAGGCGCAGTGGCTCATGCCTGTAATCCTAGCATTCTGGGAGGCCGAAGTGGGAGAATTGCTTGAACTCAGGAGTTCGAGCTCAGCCTGAGGGAGAGTGAGACCCTGTCTCTACTAAAAAAGAAAAATTAGCTGGGTGCCATGGCCCACACCTGTAGTTCTAGCTACTCGGGAGGCTGAGGCAGGAAGATCATTTGAGCCCACGAGTTTGAGGTTTCCGTGAGCTAGGCTGATGCCACTGTACTCTACCCAGGACAGAGTGAGACTCTGTCTCAAAAAAAAGGGAAAAAAAAAAACAAAACAAAACTTGGGCTTCATTTGGTATTCCTCTTTCCTCACTCATCACATTCAACCAGTCAGCAATTTCTGCTTCTAATAGCTCTGACAGCCTTCTTGCCCTCTCTATCTCCACTGACCACCCTAGTTCAAGCACTGATCATCTTTTGGCTGGACCATTAACATAGTTTCCTAAATGGTTCCTTTGCTTCTAATGTCCTTAATTCCTCAGATAAAAATTATTCTGAGAACTGCAACACTTCTTTATCTGGGGCCCCTTTACGGCATATATGTCAGTTTGTTCTGGTAGATATGTACTGTAACTTCTCTTTTCCTGTACTGTAAGGTCTTTAAGAGTAAGGACCATGCCTCATTCATCTTTGCGGTTTCCAGAGCACCTTCCACAGTGACTTACACATAGCACGTATTAAATAAATGTTTTAAAACGCATAGCTCAGTTAGCTCCACTCACTAGGAGTACAATCTCAACAACAGAACTATTCATAAAATGTTTCCAAATACTATCTCTTTCCTCTATGAGATTAACATTAAAATAATAGTATTAAGATGTCATATAACCATTTATTCAATTGAATGGATCAAAAAATAGAAATGTTTGATATACTTGTAGATTTGTTATTAATATCTGAAGATATTTTACTTTGGTAAGAGTTAAGAAAGCAAAAGGATTAGGATAGGTTGATGTTTTGATTTCCTTTGTTGTTACAATAGATAATAAATAACATTTTTCAAGAAAGGTTTGAGGCAGAACTGCCTAATGGTAAGAAATACTATGTTTTTTTTTTTTTAGACAGAGTCTTGCTCTGTTGTGCAGGCTAGTGTGCCATGGCATCATCATAGCTCACAGCAACCTCGAACTCCTGGGCTCAAGCGATCCTACTGCCTCAGCCTCCTGAGTAGCTGGGACTACAGGCGTGCGCCACCATGCCTGGCTAATTTTTTCTATTTTTAGTTGTCTGGCTAATTTCTTTCTATTTTTCGTAAAGACGGGGTCTCTCTGAGGCTGGTCTCAAACTCCTGACCTCAAGGGATCCTCCTGCCTCGGCCTCCCAGAGTGCTAGGATTACAGGTGTGAGCCACTGTGCCTGGCCTGTTTACATCTTTTTACTTTATTCTCCTTCCTTTTATCATGAGCCCTTTTCTAAGCCCTACTGCCACCAGGATTCAGGAGAATAGACATATTATGTCTTATGGTTTAAATAATTTGCTCAGGTCATTTCTGTCCATATATAATCAACCTGTACCTCCTATTAATAGTCTTACCATCAAGAATCAGCTCAATTCAATGTTAGAAAGAATTGATTCTAGAACACAAACTATATTAGCAGTAAACTTTCTGTACTGGGAAGGTCCCAGACTAGGGATCCTGTGGTTTTGGCATCATGGTACTGTACTGCTCTCGTCTGCTGTGATACATGTTTTGTCACATTCCTTCATTTTGCTGTCTCTTTTACCCCTTCTCCTTTAACTTCAGCTCCCTCTCACTGGATTTTCCTATTAGCATTTAAATATGCTCAAGGATCTTCCTTCTAAAAAACAACTACTCTGCCTCTATCTCGACTACTTTTTAAGCTACTACCGTCTCTTGTTTCTCTTCACAAATAAATTGAATGTATTCGATGACTCGAATAAATTATATTCATTGGCTGCAAAACTTAGAAAATAAGTCATATCAAAGTAAAATTTATGTATAATAAATATACTCATTTTAAGTGTACACGTCAATGAATTTTGACAAATGAATGCACTTGTGTAATAATCATCCCAGTAAAGCTAAGTAACATTTCCATCACCCCAAAAAGTTCTCTCGTGCCCCTTTGCCTTCAATCCTCCTTCCCCATACCTGGTCCCAGGTAACCACTAACCTGCTTGCTGTCACCTTACATTAGTTTGGGTCATTCTAGTATTTTATCCAAATGCAGTCATATAGCATGCACTCTTTCGAGTCTGTTGCTTTTGCTCAGCATACTGATTTTGAGGTTACTACACCATGTTGTTGCTGTATCCATTTTCTGCATTTTTCACTGCTCATTCACCCTCAATACACTGCAGGTTTCTGCCTCTCCACTCCACCAAAACTGCCTCACAGTTTTACAAATGACCTTCAGGCCACTAACCCAGCGGATCCTATTCATTTCTTGTCTGTTATCTAGGAAGCATTTGACATTGACCATTCCCTCCTTTTCCCTTGGCTTTGATGACACTACATTGTTCTGTTTTCTTCTCTCACTCTAGCCATTTGTTTCAGTTTCCTGTTCTGTGTATCCCTTATATGTTGGCGTTCCTTCAGGGCTCAGACCTAGGTCTTTACCTCACACTCTACATGCTTTCCCTTGGGTGATCTCCACTCCCAAGGCTTCAGTTATCCTCAACGTGCTGATAATTCCAGTTCAGGCCCCCTGCCCAAGCTGAAGACATCTATGTCCAGCTGCCTGGCAGATGACACCACTTGGATGACTCAAGCATCCAAAATGGAACTGCACCATCTTCCACTACAATTCTTTTCTGGTATTCCCTATCAGTTCAATGACACTTTCTCTTAGTCATTAAAGCCAGAAATCTCAGTTATTCTTGACGGCTTTCTCTCCTTCATATCTTCAGTTAAACAATCACTAAATTAGATTCTACCTCCTAAGAATCTCTGTTGCTACGACCCTAGTCTAAACCTCTTATCTCTTGCATCTCTTCCCTTAACCACTGCCCTCCTTAATTGGTCTCTTTTAATTCCAGTCTTGCTCTCTTCAATCCATTTTCCACTATGCACACATCTGATCTGGTCACAGTCCTACTTACAGCCCTTCAAAGTAAAAGGGCCTTCAGGAGCTGGTCCTTGCCAAACCCTTTCAGCCTCATCTCTCCTCTATCCCTGTATGTGACAGTTCAGCCATACTGAAATTTAGTTCTTAGTTGTGGTCTTTATTTCAACATCTGGCTGTTCCTTATGCATAGAAAACTCTTCCTTCAATTACACCGCCCTTCCCTAGCTATTTCCTATTCATTCTTCAAGATTTTAGGGTAAATTTCACTTTCTCTCTTTTCTTCCTTCAATAAACATTTATGAATGCCTAGTATGTGTTTGACACTGGCTTAGTAACCTTTTCACTCTTAAAAAAAGTAAAAGTGTTCTCTTTAAAGCAACATAGTTTATATATGCTTTTTAATTCCCCTGTCTTTAATAGAACAATTAACTAGCTCTTTCAGTTCCAGTTTGGCTCTTGCCATTTCTCCTCTCCACAAGCTTCAGATATTAATGCATTTCCACTTATTTTCACTAGAACTGAAGATGTTTCTGGCTATAAAATAGTTACTAGTATTTCGCTGTCCCTTGTCTCAGGGTGTCAGGGATACCAAAAAGAACATGTGATAAGAACAAGATGTTCACATACTAGGATTACGTAGAGGGAAAAGAAATTTATGTTGCTTTGAATGAAAGGCAGGCTGATCCAAGGCATATTCTATTTGTAAGGTAAGTTTTTAATTCATCTGACTAAAAGATACATAATTTTCACAGAATTTGAATTTTTAAATCTACCTTTAAATTAACAGGGCCCATGTTTATAAAATTTGATTGTAGGTATATACTGATGCCCCAAGAATAACTGCAATATTAGTTTTCATTATATAACCTTTATTTACATTTAGTTTATAAATTATAATAAATTGAACACTTGTCTGTTCTGGACATCTAGCAAAACATATGTTACTTGTACCTATTCTAATTTTTAACTACCCAGTTTTTAATTTATGGATTAACTCTACTTTACATAATTTCCTGTTTCCCTGAGACCTTGTTCCTGAAGAGGAATGGTTATCATTGTTAAAATGTAGACAGACATACAGCGTTTGTTTTTCAGATAAGATTAATATATAATCACATTTAAAAAATGGAGAAAAATTTACAAACACAACAAATTTCCAATTCTGTTAATGTCAGTCTAGGTATTTGGAGTAAACTTTCCACTGAAGACAACTGAAAATGACCGGATGAAATATTTTTTAAAATTCTTAAAATCATTAAAGAACTAATAATAGTGGGGAAATACTGGGCCAAAACTTAGGAGAAGACAACCAAGAAAAGTATAGCACACAAAGGCACATTTTTGGCTTGAGAGTATTTGTCAATTTGGTAGAAGTATCTTCAGTATTGAAACTGAGCTGCACTTGGCGTAAGCCTATAGAACAGGGAGACAAAAAGCACTAGGCTCATCAAGGTAGGGACTCTAATGAACCACACCAATTTTAAGTTAGGACCCTGAAGTTCACCCTCAAGTGTGAACTGGAAGTAAAAAAAAAAAAAAAAAAAGTCCTTGTCAGACTTTTAGCCCAGATTTTTATCATTTGGTGGTCAAGAGAAACTGAAGTAGTCTCTGACTATAATGTCTTCAATCACCCAACAGAGAAAAATAAAAATCCTCTCTGGAGGAAGATAACATTATATCCTATACTTAGGGCTTATATTATTCTTATACATATTTTTTCAAATACATGTTTAGCAGACAAAGATAACCAGACACCCAAGAAAATAAGCATTCATATGCAAGAATCAGCAGAAATGATAGATGATAGAAAAATAGACCATGAAAACCTTCAGGTGCTAATTGGCAAACTCAGATTGCACAAAGTTGTCCACTAAGGCCACAGAAACAGCCAACCTTAGAAATTTCATCAGGGAACCAGAAACTATAAAGTGATATAGTAGATTTGAAAAAGAATCCAATAAAAATTCTAGAACTGAAAGATAAAGAATTCAACTGATGGATTTAACAGCAGATTAGATACAACTGAAGGAAGATTGCTGAACTATAAAATTTGTCAGAAAAAAAATATCAAGAAGGCAGCTTCAAAAGACAAGGTAGAAAGTGCAAAATCAAGAGTAAAGAGATAGGATACAGGGAAAACTATCTAATATACATGTATTTGAAGGTTCAGAAGGTGAGAGAGACAATATCTGAGGAGGTAACAGCTGAGATTATTTAGAATTGATGAAAGATGTTAGTTCATGGATTCTCAATGAATAAATGAATGCTCATTGCTCAATGAGTTCCTAGCAGAATAAATAAAAATAAACCCACACCCAGATACACGATAGTAAAACTTCAGAAAACCAAAGGCAAAAATAACACAATTTTAAAGTAGCCAGCTACCTTCGAAGGAGTGACAGATTGAGAACCAACTTCTCAGGAGCAGTGGAAGGTAAAAGCCAGATAGAATCTATGTGCTGAAAGAAAATAACTGCCAACCTAGAATTCTATAAAAATATCCATCTAGAATTAAAGAAAAATAAAGATCTTTTCAGATAAACAAAAATGGGAAAGGTCCCCACTAGCAGGCCAAGGCAAAAGCAAACTCTGAAGCAGGGTAGGCAAACTTCTATTAATATAAAGAGCCAGATAGTAAATATTTCTTTCTTGCAGGCCTTACAGTATGGTATCTGTCACAACCACTCAACTCTGCTGTTGTAAGGGCAAAAGCAACCATAGGCAGTATGTAAATGAATGAGCCTAGCAGTATTCCAGTGAAACTTTTTTTTTGAGACAAAGTCTCACTCCATTAACCTGGGAGGAGTGCAGTGGTGTCATCATAGCTCACAGTAACCTCAAACTCCTGGGCTCAAGTGATCCTTCCGCCTCAGCCTCTCAAGTAGCTGGGACTACAGGTGCCCCATGCCACCACACCCGGCTAATTTTTTCTAATTTTCGTAGAGACAGAGTCTTGCTCTTGCTCAGACTGGTCTTGAACTCCTGACCTCAAGCCATCCACCTCAGCCTCCTGGAAGGCTAGGATTACAGGCATAAGCCACTGTGCCCAGCCCTCCTGTGAAACTTTATTCACAAAAACAGGCAGTGGGCGGATTTGGCCTGTGGACTGTAGTTTGCTGAGTCCTGTGTTCTGAAGGATAAACTTCAGACAAAAGGGAAATGATCCCAGATGGAAAGGGAGAGATTTCAGAAAGACTGAAAGGCAAAATGGTAAATAAGTGAACACTGATTACATAAAGCTTGGTTTTAAGAAACATGTAGAACTAAAACATCTGGTAACAACAGCATATAACTTGGGAAAGGGGGTACATGGAGTGAGTGTTCTAGGTTCCTTGTATTAGCTTTCTGGGGGACGTATAAAGGCATTGATTAAATTAGACTTCGATATCTTCAGGGATGTACGTTGTAACTTCTAGAGTAACCACCAAAGGAATAAAAGATAAAACTTCCACACTACTAGAAGGGGAAAAAAATGGGATAATTGAAAATAAGGCAAGAAAGGAGGGAAAATTTAAACATGAAACAGAGGAAGACAAATAGACAAAAATAAGCTTTAAACCTGATTTCATGAATATACATGATTAAATTTTTCAATTAAAAGACAGTGAATATCATACTATTTTTAGCTTCTGAGATCAGACTATTTTTAAAAACACAATTATATGTTGTTTATTTGAGATACATCTAAAATGCAAGCAACTAGAAAGGCAGAAACTAAAAGAAAGGTTAAGAACTAAAATCTCATCACTAAAACATAATCATTCAATATTTTAGTGTATTTCCTTAAAGATATTGTTTTTCAGGATAAGATCATACTGAATATCTAATGGTGCATCCCTCTAGGACACAGCATTTTGTACATTTTTCTATTATTGTAAATCAGTTTTCAAAGAATGAATATTCCTAGTATTTGGGATTGTTTGGAATTTTTTTTTTTTGAGACAGAGTCTCGCTCTGTTGCCCAGGCTAGAGTGCCATGGCATCAGCCTAGCTCACAGCAACCTCAAACCCCTGGGCTCAATCAGTCCTCCTGCCTCAGCCTCCCAACTAGCTGGGACTACAGGAGCTTGCTACCACACCTGACTAAATTTTTGTTTCTATTTTTAGTTGGCTGGCTAATTTTTTCTATTTTTGGTACAGATGAGGTCTCCCTCTTAACTTAGGCTGGTCTCAAACTCCTGCCCTCAGGCGATCCTACCGCCTTAGCCTCCCAGAGTGCTGGGATTATGGATGTGAGCCACCTGGCCTGGCCTTGTTTGGAATTTTGAGTTCTCTGAATAACTTCAGGGAAACTATTCTGTCAATTACTAAAGATAATGTGATTCTAAAATTTTTATTGGCCCAATATGCATTTAAAGGAGTCTTGGGGCTATGCTTGCTATTTCATGTTAATTTTTTATTGATCCTGCTAATTTATTGAACCTTCTAATAAATTAGAAGTTCCAAGGCGATGCACATATAATTTTAGTGAAACAAAAATTTCTACCATTATTCCCTTTCAAAGTATCTTGCAAGTGCCTATGTCTCATCTTAAGGAATTAATATTTTACCAAAAAAAGTTTTTAAAAACACCAGGGAAAGGCTCTGGACTAGATATTTTCTGATAGCTTTTTCTCCCCTCACAACAACACTCTAAGGGATGTATGGTTCTCTCCTTTAGTCATGCGCGATTAAGAAATAAATTGCTGAAGGTCCCACAGTTAGTAATCGGCCAACAAAGGTTTTGCTTTTTCTATTTATTTAATATTTTTTGAGACAGGGTCTAGCTCTGTCGCCCAGGCTGGAGTGCAGTGGCGTGATCATAACTCACTGCAGCCTCCAACTCCTGGGCTCAAGGGATCCTCCTGCCTCAGCCTCCGGAGTAGCTGGGACTACAGGCCGGTGCCACTACGCCCAGCTAACTTTTCTATTTTTAGTAGCGACGGGGTCTACACCATATTGCTCAGGCTAGTCTCGAACCCGGGGCCTCCCAAAGTGCTAGGATTACAGGATGAGCCACTGTGCCCCGCTCGACCTAGGTTTCGAATCCAGGGCGACGGCAAGCTAAGGAACCCCTGGGCTTTCCCGTGGTCAGAGCTGCTGATATATATCTCTACAATTTCTCAAATACTGCTCACTTTTATAGTTTCAAATTTAGACTAACAGCTTCTCGCTATGGTAATGATTAATCCAAATGGGGTGGAGAGCCTGTTTCCTAGTGTACTGATTTCAGGTGATATTTCCTGAACTTGACATATCCCAGTTCGGGAGCCTTAAAGCCCTGGAAGCACAGATGAAGGAGCACGGCCCACACGTCAGCACTCCCGGGCTCCTCCTGCCGAGGGCAAGGCGGCACCGAGGAAAAGGTGGCGTCTACACGATTCTGGGTGGGCCCCTGAAACCGCGATTATTGGTCGGTGAACACTCGTCAGGAACAGGCCCATATTAGCTACTAAGACTGCTAATCTCAGTCGAACTGACGACGGGCATGGTATCTACTTACTTTCGGCTCGGGCTAACCCTCCGGCACTTTTTGCTAATTGGGGTCTGGCTCGCCAGCACAGCGTGCCGCGCGGCCCTAACCGACCTACAGCCGAGACCCTGAGGTTTGGCGCCTCGGCCAGGTCCGGCTCCGGAGTCGGTTAAGGAACCAGAGTCTCGCGAGATCTGGGAGGAAGGGGCGGGAGACGCCCGCGTGCACGCGCCCGAGAGCCGTTAGGGTGGAACTCCTCCCGGGCGGGGCGGGCGGAGCGAATATAGTTGGACGCCAGTTGGAGGAGCCCCCGCGGAAAACGACTAAGCGCGAGAAGCGTGCGCGCTCCCGTCGCGGCGACGGTGGCGGCGAGCGGCGTCAGAGCTTGGAGGGGGGGTTGACGGCTTCTGGCGGGTGGCGGTGTTGGAGGCGAGAGCTTGCTTAGCTCGTGTCGCTTCTGTCCCAGGAGCTGGACGGAGAGTGAGGGCACGAGGGTCGCTTTCGGGGGCTGCTGCCTTCCACGTACACGTCGTCGTGAGGAGCGCAGCCCGGACTCTCCAGCAACCCCTCCGGCTCCCTTTGCGCACGTCTCGAGGCGGCGGCGGCCACCGAGACAGCCTCGCACCTTCCCCCACCCTTTTCCCTCATCCCCCGCCCAGAAGGGCCCGGTCTGCGCCCCACCCCCGCCGTCCGCCCGCTACGCCGCCGCCATGTCGGCGCAGGCCCAGATGCGCGCGATGCTGGACCAGCTGATGGGCACCTCCCGGGACGGTAAGTCTCTGCCGGGGCCCTGGGGGTGGGGGAGGGGATGGGCACTGAGAAGGGAAGGGGGTCCGAGGGCGCACCTGGGCGCGCGACTGTGGCTTGAGTAAGGGGCTCCCAGATTGGTAACACGAGGTCCCCGGCCCCGGTCCCATCCAATCAGGGCTTGGCAGGCGAGCTTGGGGGGCGGTGACAGTGCGGATTGGCGGGAACTGCTGCCAATGGGGTGAGGCAGGGCCTGGAGGCAGAAAGGAGAGTTTGTGCTTTTAATGTTGACTTGGCTGGGACCGAAGGGTCTCTATTGCGTAGTCTGGAGGCCCGTTTTGTTGCTGATTAGGTACCTGTGGACCGCTAAAGCCTCTGCCCCCTGATCTAATTCCTTAACTCAGAGCTTTGGGATCATCTCTCGCCGCCGTCCTCTGGAGTATCCGGAGAGAAGCTCCCCCCTTCCTCTTCTTGGGTCTGGAGGAAACCTTTACTCCTAACCTAGTCCCAGAAATGCACCATCGAGCCCCACAGAAACAACGATTTTTATGGAAAATCTGACCCAAACCATGATTTCTTGAAGTGGATGTGTTTGACCCCATTTTGTGAAAAGAAAAATGTTAATGGCCTGTTTTTCTGAGAGACCTCCATTTTGTTAAACAATTTGATAGAGGCTTTGTTCAGTAAATATTGACAAATCTTGCCTGTGCCCCAAATAAAACCGTTTTGAAAATTTGGTGCCCAGTGAGGTAGAATTGAGGGAAACAAAGGTCTTTTTAGGCGCTGAGGTTAGACTCTGTATAGAAAGACACTAAGTGCTGGATTATCCTTTTGTTATAAAGAGAATTTCTAAATGATGAAATACTTTTTGCTTTTTTGGTGATGACAATAATGTATTCTTTCAAATTCAACTCAAATCCATGCAAATATGGAAGAAAGGTCTAGTTTAGTACTTTCTTAAAAACAATGCAAGAGTCCTTGCTAATTTTTATATGTTACTTGTTTAGGCATATAGTTTCTTAGCCATTTAAATGCTTTTTTCCTGACAAGTTATTTAAATTGCTTGATTTAAGAGAAAAGACACATCTCAAATTTAGTTTGTAACAATTGCTCTTATAATTTACTTGAGTGCTTTGCAGCAAAATGTGTGAGTAGATTTAAAAAAACTGTTGCATTCAAATCTTTTTTAGCAATGAGTATTTAGAATGGCTTTTCAGTGTTCACAGTTGAGTTTTAATAAAAACCCACATTGGGAACTTTTCTTCGTAGCACATATAGACAGATGGTTGTAGATGGCAAATCTACTTGTGGTTGTGTAGAGAGAATGGAAAGATTGGGAAGGAAATGAGTTTTATTTGTGTGTAAACCCTTGAAAGTTAGCATTAGCTTAAAATGCCACTAGAGAAATTTAATGGTTATCGTTTCTCATGTTTAGGTAACAATGGTTACTTTATAACTGCAGCACGTCTTAACATTGCTCCTTTTCAAACATGAGAGAGGGTCTTGGGAACATGCTTCATCACATTTTAGCTAACAGAATAATCTTTGTAATAAAATTATAGAAATTATTTAAGGTTTACTGTACATGATCCTTTTAATCCCTATGGATACCATTTTTGGTTATCTTCTGTGTGGATTGGATTTCCTCATTTTACTGGGAGGGTAGTTGGATCAAGGTAACCATTACCTGAGAAGTTTCTTAACTAAGCAGCCTGTCTAGTATTGCAAAGCTAAATTTAAAATATTTATATATATTTCTGTGTGTGTAGTCAGCAGAAATATGGATTTCTTAAAATCCACTCTATATTTTTTTAAATGTATCTGTTACTGGATTTTTGCCTTCATACTTAGAGGATTTATGAATGAACTCATAATTAGGAGTCCATGATAATATTTAGTTGAAATGACTGGATTTTCACTGTTGTATTGGGGTCAGAAGTAAGAAAGATACTACTTTCAAGGAAAAGAATTGAATTTTTTTTTAGATATTCAAATTTGTTCTTTTATATATGAAAGATAAGAATCAAAACATTCTTTTCCTTCTTACCAGATATTTAATGAGTTTACATATTTCCTTTTATGGATTCAGGACCTTTAAATAATTAGGATTGTTCTTTTTTAGCATACAGTCAACTTCAAGTTATCCAGGGATAGGGGAACATGGATACGTCCCCTGAATAACACCATGTAATTTGAAACCATATAATGGGAAGCCTTGTATTGGACACATGAACAGCTTACGGGAATGCTGTTGGGTGTCTTTGGCACTAAGGTGGAAATGGGGATCCAGGAGGTGGGAGAGAGGTGGAAAAGGTAGGTGGGAGGGTATTTAAGGCAGCTCTGTTTTTTTTTTTTTTTTTAACTCCCAGAGACCAACTGTTAAGCAACCGCTCTCTTTTTGGGTAGTGGGTCTCAAGGTGGCGATGACCTCCTCAATCCCTAGTGTCCTATCTGTAAAGGAATCTGAAGTGGCACAAGAGTTCTGGTGCTCTGGGAAAATACTGCTCTCCCCTTCCTCTTCCCAACAGGGTTTTTAATTAGTTCCTTTTAAAACTCCTTGGAGATTTAAGTCTGTTAGTTAAAGTACCTTATCTTGAATTACTTAAATCAGTTAATTATTTAGATTACCTAAACTTCACTGGAATCCTTAGGAATAGGAATTTTGGTAGCAGGGAAATGGAGAGGTAACTTTGGATCACTGGGTGCTTCAGGAGAGGACAGTCCTGGGTGAGTGGTGGAAGTGGGGGGCTTTGAACAACCAGAGGGCAGCATGATGGTGCTGGGAGGCTGGGCAGGGGATGACCAGGAGGTGGGAGAGGAATGCATAAGGGAGGTGGGAGGGCCAAAGACAAACTTTGCCTTCTTTGCAATTTTGCCTAGGGCCCTGGTGGTGGCAACCGCCTGTGTGCCACTGAAAATCGTGCCGATGCCTGGCATACTGCATAAATGGAAGCAGGGTACCGCGTGAGTTGAAACATTGGTCACACTATATAAAGTTTGTATATGTGAATCAGTGTAACTCATACCCATATAACTGGGGGTCTGACTGTATTTGGATTTTTCTGATAAGGCATCATGGGCTAAGGAAAAGAGCACTGGGCTGAGACTCAGGAGACCTGGTTTCTAGCCCCAGCTGTACCTCTAATTGTAACCTTGGGTAAGTCACTTAACCTTTTTTGCCTCAAGTTAAGTCTATGATTTGTTATATGGGAAACCAAATTATTTCCTATGTTATACTAAAAAAATGTTGAAAAATAAATAATTGTAAGATTTTTTTAGAAAGGGGGAACTATAAGTAGATATTAATTACTAGTATCTTTATCTAAAGTTTATGCTTCATTACGTTTTGTAAATACCTTTCTGTTTTAGTTAGCATTAATAGAGGAGAGAGGGATAATTTGTTTTCCTTGAACATATTCCATTTGAAAGCAAGGAGGAGCTACACAGGAAAATTCAAGAAACAGTTTGAGAATTGTCTTATGTGACAGTTGGGGGAACCCAGTGTCCACACACAGACTGTGAACATTATTGCTGTGCTGGATTAATTGCAAGAGTGTCCCTCAGCTAAAGCCCTTTGCCAACAAATACAGTTTCTTGTAATAAGTCTCTGGTCCTGATCCCAGGAAGACCTGGAAGGTGTAAGAGACAGGAATTAAATAATATTCAGGGTGTGGATTTAGATTACATCCTAAAGTTAGAAATTAGGGAAGTTACAGAAGGTAGTTCTTAGAGTTCCATATCTCTTAATTGCTTATACCTTTAATTGGGAGCAGAGATCACCTCTGAAAGGTTAAAACAGGCCAGAAATGGCAGCTTGCCCTCAAACAACCAGTAGGCTAAGAATGTAGCATATAGAATAGAATTTTATAGCATCTTAGTTGTCCATGGTGATTAAGAAATGTTTTGGGCAAGCTAAATCTTTCAGATAATTTTAGCTATTTTTGATAGTAATCTTTCTACTGTATGGTGTGCTTCCTCAGTTAATAATATGTTAATCATAATATTTCTGCTGATCAGTTATATTGTGCAGTAGTTAAAGTTTATGGGATGTAACATTGAAAGGATACTCATCCTGGGAGATATCCAGGAAAATACAGTTCAGAAAGTCATTTACCTGTTTCTAACATAAGTTTAGTGCTAGGACAGTATGACATTGCTGCCTTTCTGAAAAATTATTGAATTAAAGATGGAAGTAGTATTTTCCTTAGTGGATTTTCTTCTTTATAAAATCATCTTTACTGTAATCTGTGTTCCTCGACTTGTCATCAACATTGAAAGCATTTTCTCTTAATTTTCTCTCATTAACATAATGAACCATATTCATTTCTTGGTCAGTTCTGAGCCATTCTTTTATTCCACTTGGAGCATTCATAATTGAAGGAGGCGGAGCCTTTAACGTACAAGCTCATATTTTTGAAACGATAATGGGGTATATCTTAGTCTAGAGCTTGGAAATTTTTTAACATTATGAGAAATTTTAGCAAATGTTAGGTTAAACAGTAGTTTCTCTCAGTTTTAATAACTATTTGACTTTATCAGTGTTCCAGGCATGTTCAAAACACTGAAAGCTCTGTTAGCACCTACATAGTGAATCAGTTTAAAAAAAAAAAAGAAAGGTTTCCTCGTTTTGTGGGTTTTTTTTTTTATTTTGTGATAGAGAGATGGGTCTAGCTATGTTGCCCAGGCTGGTCTTGGACTCCTGGGCTCAAGCAGTCCTCCTGCCTTGGCCTCCCAAAGTGCTGGGATTGCAGGTGTAAGCCACCATGTTTGGCCCTTGTTTTGCATTTTGAACTCTGAATAATATTTCTATCTACAGAGCAGCCTAGAAAACAATAAAAAGTATCACTTCATATAACCCTGCATTATCCCTGGATTCTCTGCAGTTGTTTAGCTCTCCCCACGTAAGCTGATGCTTCTGAGACATTCTTTTACTTCAGGTGAAAAAAAATAAATCGAAACCATAGAAAAATCATTTTGTCTATCTCTGCATCAGCTCTACAAGGAGAAAGTAGTAGCTTTTAGTTTAGGTAGGGTGATGTCATATGAGGATAAAATGGTGAGCTGCATGTTCAAGATGGATAATAGGGATTTAAAGACAATTAGTTGTCACAGGTCAAGGTCAGGTTTAGTGAGTCAGATAGTGTTCAGTAATAGGTAGTTCATACAAGCATTAAAGCTTGAAGTCGCTGAGAATTCAGGGAAGCCAGTGGGATTGATATAGGCAGATGGCTTAAAACTGAAGGTCAGTAAGTGTGGGCAAGACTAGATAAATGAGGCAGATTCTCCTCAAAAATGGAATTCCAGAAAGCTGCTTGAAATGGACTGAATCCTTAAAGCCTGGTGCTGTTACTATATGTAGTTCTTGAGGAAACAAGCAATTCTACCCAGCTTAATCAGTCTACTAAGAAATAGTAGACTAAGAAGATGAAGGAAGTTGGAACATCTTGCTGGAGAAGGAATGAGGGAGTGAAAGAGGGTAAGTTTCTGATGGGAATCTTGTGACTTTAGTAACCTACAGAAAAGCAATTCTGTTTCTTTCTGGTTTAAATTCTCAAGCACTAGCAGCTGCTAGGGTGGATATTGGAAAGCAAGGCTGAAATAGAACAATTAATCAATTTTGTAAGATTATTGAGGCTATAGAAAAAAGTAGTTTGTAAAAACTTTGAAATTGTCTACAGCTTCATGTTTTTGTTTGAATTGTATAACTTCTGACTTTAAGAAGTCAAAGCCATCACAAAGTATCATGTAGTTCAGTCAACTGAATAAATGTCATATTTTGCTATTTAACATGGACCAGAGAAAAGAATCTTTAAAACTTCTCTCCAAAAACCGCTCACTCAGTATTGACCCATATGTTCTAATGTAGTTGTGAACCACGTACTACAGATGTTTGACCTACTTGACTCAGCATGAAAAGAATTTAACCAGCTGCCCTTGATGAATCTTTTGTCATGTCTCCTGAATATGGTAAATAGTTTTTTTTATCCTCTTCTTGAGACCTCAGATTTCTGCAGACCCCAGTTTTCTCTTTGGAATTAAACTTTTCAAAGTTTTGCTATTCAGTTGAAGTGGTTGTGGATATTTATTGGATAATAGATATAAAACACCTGGCTGTTCTGTATTTTGCCCTACTTTAGTTTACACAATATATCCTTTTTAGTTACTTAAGGGTATGTTTTAGATCAGGGTCTGGCACTAAGGCCTCCTGCTTTTTGTAAATAAAGTTTTACTGGAACACAAACGTGCCCACTTGTATACATATTGCCTATGGCTGCTTTGCCTTTAAACAGCAGAGTTGAATAGTTGCAAGAGTCATATGTCCCACAAGCCAAAGATTTACTATCTGGCAGTTTACGAAAAAGTGATCACTTGTTTTAGGTAAGTGATTCTCAAAGTGTGGTCCTCAGACCAGCAACCTTAGCATGACTTGGGAACTTGTTAGAAATGCAAATTCAGGGGATGGGGCCCCAACAATCTGTGTTTTAAGAAGCCTTCCAGGTGATTCTAATGGACATTAAAAGTTTAAGAAACCTTGTCCTAGGTAAATGTTTTCTAAATGTTCATCACATATATTGCCTTTATTTTGTTTTACTGTTTTCTGTTTAATATTTTTCTTTATGTCAACTAACTTTCTAAAAATTTAAGTTAAGTTTTAAAAGTTTGTATCACCATAAAAATAAATACAACTAAGACAAAATGGTGTATTATGAGGTATAACTAGACCCTATTGTCACTTAGGGTTCCCCTGTGCTAAAAATTAGAACTTGTGAGATGTATTAAATATACTATTGCCAAATGGACACTTTTTTCCTGACTTAATCATGATAAATAACTTTCTTACTAAGTGACCGAGTGTTGTTAAAAATGTCATGTTGGCTGGGTGTGGTGGTGCGCGCCTGTAGTCCCAGCTAATGGGAGGCTGAGGCAGGAGGATTGCTTGAGCCTGGGGGTTTGAGGCTGCAGTGAGCTACGATCACGCCACTGTACTTGAGCCTGGGAGACAGAGTGAGACCCTGCTTCTTAAAAAAAAAAAGAAGTGTGTGTGTGCACACATTATTTGAAAGCAAATCTCAGACATCATTTCATCTGTATTTCAGCATGCATAGAGATGAGAGATCTTTAAAGAGAACCATAATGCCATTTTCAAACCTAAAAATAATACTTACTGAAAGGGGGAAATGAATGATGCCGATGCCTCGCTTTGACCTTTGACCACAATCCCTAACTGTACACATGTGGCCCCACCCCATAAATCGTGCCCTTGACGTCAGTCCCCTGATCCCGTAACCTTGACCGCTTCATCTCAGCCTGACTACTCTGCCTTTAACCTCCAATCCTAGCCGACTGCATGACCTTAGCCTTGGCCCAAATCCTTCTCTGACCTCTGACCTCGGGGCCCCGGTCAGATCCTGCCCTGGCCCCTGTGCGAAGTCTCGGCCAAGCACGGCTAGGTTGGACCTTTATGGCTCTCGGATAATAAAAGAGGCGTGGCTAGGGTCGGGCAACAGACGGACTTGTGGCACAGCCAATGGTCTAAGCCACTGCATTGTTGATGCCCAATAGCGCGGGAGAGAAGGCGGGTCCTGGGAGAGCCAATAACTTAAGAGGGTGGTCCGAACAGCAACCAGTAGCCTCGAGCGAGAGGCGGGACTCTGAGGAAAGCCAATCGCTGGAGGGGATTGGTGCAGTCACAACTAATGGCTCTGGGCCGGGGCGTTGCCCTTACCCCGACAGCTTCCACGACCCGGCTCCAGGGCTATGGCCGGGAGTGGGCGGCTGGCGCTGAGGACGCTGCCTGGGCTGGGGTGGGTACGGGGCTCGGGCCCGGCCGTGCTGAGCCGCCTGCGAGACGCGGCAGTGGTGCGGCCTGGCTTTCTGAGTGCGGCCGAGGAGGAGACGCTGAGACAGGAGCTGGAGCCTGAGCTGCGCCGCCGCCGCTACGAATACGACCAC
>CAUYSK010018779.1:0-47639 GCA_963575035.1 Avahi laniger
TTTTTTGAGACAGAGTCTCACTCTGTTGCCCGGGCTAGAGTGCCGTGGCGTCAGCCTAGCTCACAGCAACCTCAAACTCCTGGCCTCAAGCAATGCTTCTGCCTCAGCCTCCTGAGTAGCTGGGACTACAGGCATGCACCACCATGCCCGGCTAATTTTTTCTATATATTTTTAGTTGTCCAGCTAATTTCTTTCTATTTTTTTAGTAGAGACGGGGTCTTGCTCTTACTCAGACTGGTCTCGAACTCGTGAGCTCAAACAATCCGTCCGCCTCGGCCTCCCAGAGCACAGTGGTTTTTTCCTACACTTTTAATTGGATGTTTAAAAATTCACAACTATCCAGACACTTTGTTTAAATTCCCATAGACAGCTCACATGTACTTCCTTCATGAGAGAGAAAAGAAACATCAGTGATAAAGATGTCAAAGTCCCAGAGGCAGAACAGGAATAGCAAAATACAAGACTAGAATTAATGCTTTTTTTTACTGTAATAAAGTATACATAATACAACATTTGCCATTTTAACATTTTTTAAGTACACAGTTCAATTGCTCTAAGTACATCCACAATGTTGTGCAATCACCACTATTTCCAGAACTTTTTTATCATCCCAAACAGAAACTCTTTACCCGTGAAATAATAACGCCTCATGCTACCCCTCCCCCCATCCCTCATGACCTCTATTCTATTGTCAACCTCTACGAATTTGCCTATTCTGTGTACCTCGTAGAAGTAGAATCATAACAATATTTGTCCTTTTGTGCCTGGTTTATTTCATTTAGCATATATAATGTTTCAAAGTTCATCCATGTGATAGCATGCATCAGAATTTCATTCCTTTTTTATGAATAGTACTCCATTGTGTTCTACTTTTTGTTGATAGTTATCTGCTGATGGACAGCTGAGTTGTTTTTATCTTTTGGCTATTGTGACTGATGTTGATATTGATCATTGATATACAAGTATCTGTTTGAGTCCCTGCTTTCAATTCTTTTGGGAGTAATTTCTAGATGTGGAATTATTAGATTATACGGCAATTCTATGTTTAACTTTTTGAGGAACTAGTAAACTGTTTTCCACAGGGGTTATACCATTTTACATTTCCATTTTGCACAAGGATTCTAATTTCTCCACATCTTTGCCAAAACTTGTTATTTTCCAGTTTGTTTTTTGTTTGTAATAGCCATCCAAATGGTTGTACAGTGATATTTCATTGTGGGTTTAATTTGCATTTTCCTAATGACTAATAATGTCGAGTATCTTTTCATTTGCTTATTGACCATTTGTATACATTCTTTGGAGAAATGTCTATCCAGGGCCTTTGACCATTTTTTTAATTGAGTTGTTTGTTATTGAGTTGTAGGAGTTCTTTATATATTCTAGGTATTAATCTCTTATCAGATGTATGTTTTACAAATATTTTATCCCATTCTGTGGGTTGTCTTTTCACTCTCTTGACAGTGTCCTTTGATGTACAGAAGTTTTTAATTTTGCTGAAGTTCAATTTGTCTATTTTTTCTTTTGTTGCCTGTGTTTTAGGTGTCATATCCAAGAAATCACTGCAAATCCAATGTCATGAAGATTTTCCCCTATGTTCTCTTCTATGTGTTTTATAGCTTTAGCTCTTACAGGTAGGTTTTTGATCCATTTTGAGTTAATTTTTGTATAAGGTAAGGATTCAGTTTCAAAGAAGTTAAATAACTTGTCCAAGGTTACATAGCTGATAAGTGACGGAACTGGGATCTAAACCCAGGCAGTCTTGATCCAGAGACCATGCTCCTCTTATTCTATACTCCTTTTCAAGCATTCATTCATTCAACAAATATTCACACACACCTGCCAGTTCCTGAGAAGCAGGACCTAAGACAAGAGTTAGTGTGCAAGTGATTTATTAAGGAAGTGCTCCTGGGCAAAACCAGCTAAGGGAGCAAGGAAAGCAGGATAGGGAAGGGGAAGAAGCCAAACAAGGATCTGATGTCAGATGAAGTCCCCACCTCAGCCTGATCCTTTGGAGAGCTGTGGAGTGTGGGTCCACCTACAGACACGGGAGCTGGGCTTTCATACTGCTGCAGTATTCATTGGCTACAGATCACTCTGCTGGGGATGTAAACTTCTAGACAATCCCAGCTTTCCAAGTGTCTGAGTGAAGTGACTCCAGTAACTCAAATTTAGTGCTCTGGAGAAAGTTCCACGTTCAAGTTGGCAGGAATAAAGTGTACAGAAACTGGAGAATGAATACACAGAGGTGGTAAAGTGGACCCTAGGGGATCTGGGCAGAGCACCAACAGCACATATTGTGTGTGAGGCAGTGGACTCGGCATCCAAAGAAGCAAGATGGAAGAGACCAATGTGCTCATCTTCAGAGGGTTTACGCATTGGCAGAAAGACATGCATACTTTATGTGGGGTACATGGTGATAAATACTATAAGAGGGGAAATAGATTGCTAAAAAGGTAGAGAGAGGAGTAACAACAACTGTTTCATGCCTGGCTAAAGAAATCACAAAAACATCATTGAAGAGGTGGGATTGATCTAGATGTTACAAATGAAAAGACTTGGAGAAAGCCTACTAGACCAATCAAAGTATGTGGGCAGCCACACAGAGGTATGAAAGCACAGGGCACTTTCATAACTATATCTCTCAGCAATACTGTATTTCTATATATGATGAGTTCCCCAAAATGTGTTAGAAATACACATACTCAGGCCCCAGCCCAGACCTACTGAATCAGACACTCAGGGGTGGGGGCCAGCAGTCTGTATCTTAACCAACACTGCAGATGACTCTGATGCACACTCAAGTTGGAGAGATATTGTTCTACTATACCCAGGACTGCGGCCCCATGTGCACCATGTGCAGTAGGCCACCCAGGACCCTGCTGCCTGCCCAGCTCTATGCAGCCACACTCCTAGTCTGGAGTGAATAACAGCCAGAAATTAAAAGGGAGTTTGGAACAGTTGAAGGAACAGGCATCCCCAGAGCAGCCTTTTGTCAACAAGCTTGTAGCTCAGGTGATTCAGAATTCCATGGGGCCCATTCAGCGAGAAAAAATGACAGACAGGAAGGATTTCATTGATCAGAGGGTGGCCATCCTCTTTATCCATTTCCTGGAAGTTTGGAGAGTTCTTGATCATCCTTCTTTGGGAACTGGGCCCACTCCAGGGGCTCATAAATACCTATATTTCCTCAGAAAATGACTGACCAACAGAAGATGAGGGCAGGCAGCACCACCATAGTCTGAAATCATATGTCAAATATCATATAGAAGACCAAATATTTCCCACAGAAACAGGGTTAAGAAATGACCATGAATATGTAATATATGAAATATGATTAATGAAAGAATAACATATTTCAGTGGGACAGGATATGCAGAATAGCATCATGAACATAATATTTTTGGGATAGGCACCCTGGGTCATGACAAGGAGCCATTAGACCAGGGAGTGAAATGAACAGAGGTTGTGCTTTAGGTAAGTGACTCTGGAAAATTGTGAAAATGGATTAGAAAGGAGAGATCCTGAGAGAGGAAAAATCTGTTACAAGGCTCAGAAGTAGAACTGTGGATATGAGGAAAATATATGACAAACTCTGGAGATAAAATTGACAAAT
Organism: Avahi laniger; assembly: GCA_963575035.1. Lineage (NCBI taxonomy): Eukaryota > Metazoa > Chordata > Mammalia > Primates > Indriidae > Avahi > Avahi laniger. Next base: position 3,614 of record CAUYSK010018779.1, read on the forward strand.
GCTTGGCTAAGGAAAGACCAGGGAACATTTTCATGCAGACTGTAGGTATCAATAAATGCAATACACCTCTTCTGCAAAAGTTTGCTTTTTAGCTGAAGCACCAAATTCATATTACCCTCAAAACAATGGTCATTAAAAGTATCCACACAGTAAAAAATAGTACAAAGAAGCTGCAACTACACAAATGCTATTTAACTCACATTTACCATAGAAGAGTTCTGAAACATAGGCAAACTAAATGATTCCAGGTGTCTTTAAGAAAAATGCATGCAATCACACTTTTAGCTTAAATCTGCAAATACAGTCACTCCCTCACAAAGTTAGCGGGTTATGAATCAACAAAATGCTATTCTACATGCACTAAACCCTTTAGATCCATTAGAATAAGTTTAGAGAAACCGTTCACACTCAGAGTTAGGCATTGTCTTATTATCAGCTCATCATTACAAAGTCAACATCTGCACAATTTGTACAATTTAATACTAATATCAAATATTTATTGAGTGCTTATTATGTGGCAGGCACTATGCTACTTACATGCCTTATATCTTTTATTGCTGAGGCTGAGAGAATTAAATTGCGTTGTCCAAAGTTATACAGCTTTTAAGTACAAAAGCCTGGATTGAAATTCAGATCTGCTGACTCCAGAGCCAGGGTTCAATGTAGTAATCAATTTCTCTTCACATATTATCTCTTTTAATTTAATCTTCTTAATAATCCTTTGTGACGGTCATTATTGTCACCATTTTACAGGCAAGGAATATGAAACATGGAAAAGTTAAGTGTCAGGTTTGACAAGAGCCCACCAGGAAGATCTAATCTGAGATGTCTGAGTTCCAAGGAGTGCTGCTTTCCTACCTGATATGGGATACTCTGATTGGGGACATCCTCCATATTTTCAAAACTCTCATACATCCACAAATAATGTGGCAGCTTAGTAAAAGAGGTGGTGTTATGGGAAGTATCTACACTTTAGCTTCCCATTATCAGTTAAGGATTATCAGTTTGGGGTGGGGGATAGAGATACACAGTAATATATCTATATAGATATAGATAAATACACAGATATTTGTTTTTAGAAAGGAACGAAGGAATCTCATACACTAGCTGTGATTTCTGTAAATCCGTAGAGGAATACCTGTTATTAAAAAAATAAAAAATTATCTTGATAAAGAAGACATTAAGCATATCCAACAGCATTAAACGAGAGTGGAATCAAACTCAACTTTCCACATCTATATATGATGCGTCTCTCAGAGACAACATCAATCCAGAGAGCATATACATTTTGTTAACTGAATAAAGACCTTTTGTGTTATCTGAATGTGATTTTTCTAAGAGAACGATTACTTGGTTAATTCCTAGTTATTCCCTAACTTGCAGCCATATCCCCAATTAATGTCTTCCTTTCCTTAATGTATAGATATTCATTTTGAAGACAAAAAATATATAGCATGACACAAGTGAACTCAGAAACACTGCAAGGTATTTTTTTTTTTAATCTGGAACACAAGCCCAAAAGTAATCTGCCTGATCATTTCCATAATTATTATTGTCATTGCTAACATTTTTTTCATGTTATTTTAAATAAAATGCATTCTGGAAATTATTTTCTGCTTACGATGACAAACACAGATAATTCACCCGCATTCTTCAGGAGAATGGCCAGCCATCTCAAACTCTGAATAGGGAAGGAACCATGCGAGTTCAGCCAGGTACAAAGTCTGCAATCACAGCTACAGAGTCATATAAACAGAAATCAGGATTTCTCAAATCCTGTGATTAGGTCAGGAAATCTCAAATCCCTGAACCAATTGATTAATACAACTATGATGGGCTCAGGAAACAAAGAGAGGGGGGTGGTTGGAAGTACTATACAAGAAAAGCTATACATAAACGTAATTTGCCCTTTTCCTTCCTTGCCTTTGGGGAAAGCGTGATGGAAGACGTTGCCCAGATAGTAGGAGCCTCTATGTTTGGGCAAAGTTCTAGGTTATCATTTATGTATCCTTCTTGCACTTTGATCTTAGTCATGCTGACAAAGGAAATGAGTGGAGCAAGCCAGGCAAACCCCCAACGCATGGTAATCGTGACAGATGAATGGGGTTGAGCTGTTCCAGCTGTCCTCGCAGGCCATCACCGGGCCCTGTGTGATCTATTAGCAGTGTGAGCCCAGGTGCGGGGACTCTGCTCCAGGCTTGCCGAGCGCAGCCCCGGCCATTAACTGATGTAAGCATTGGGTAACTTATGAAAAAAGTATACAACATGAACGTCAGTCAGGAAATGGTTACAAATTAGAAAAAGAAAGAGGTATCTAGGACAGAGGGCCCCTTATGCCACAGTAATAAAAGCAGCTTCCTCTTTTCTTTAATTTCAGAACCACAGAGTAGAATTCTCTCCATATGAAACTCCTCACAAGTCGCAGACTGCACTAAACTACTGCCTGTCCCCTTCAATGTATCACAGTGTAGTCACATAGAAACAGATGTTACTGGTTGGCTGTCACGCTGTTAAGGGAAAGTGTCATGCGACATGGGGAACAGCGACCTATGACCTCACAAAAACAATCCTCCAGCACCTCATAGACGCTTTTGTTCTTTAGAAATTCTGGACCCTTAAAGTTTGATAAAGCGTTGCAAGATGGCATAGCTCAAGTTTAACGATTCTGATAGACTGTGTAATCGAGCTGAAAGGAGCCTCTTACAGCTTGCAACCCAGGTGTACTGCGGACCTGTGGACGCTCACTTATTTCACTCTTTCTGTCGTTCTCAGGCTGGCTGGCTGGCTGAGCACTGCTACCTCAGACCAGTTTCCTGTGCTGGTCAGAATCACTGACTCTCTTATCGTGTCCTCAAGATTATCCTACATGTTTGTATCATGACACTTATCCTACCATGTTGTAATCAGTCATCCGTGCTTATGTTATCTCTCCAACTGGATGGTCTCTTCTTGTGGACAGGAAGTATGACTTCTATTGTCCGCATCTACAGGACCAGGTGCATATGGCATCCACTGGTGTATGTGGAGTGAATGATGGATGTACTTCAGCCTGAATTGTCAATGTTTATTATGGCCAAGCACAATATCTATTTATTTCTCTTTCTGTCTGTTTTAGATTGTATACTTCCCCGTGATTTAACTAAACTACTTCTCTGTTTACAAACCTTGTGAGAGATAGCTTAAAGATGTTTTAAAGTTTTACGTGAGTATAGGTTGAATATGTTTACAGAGTTGATAGCATTCCCGGTAGCATTCAGCCTAGAAGTCAATTCTCTCCAAAGAGACAGGATATCCCACAGGAAGATAAATAGAACTTTATATTCAGCAGAAACTTAGTTAAGCCTCTTATACCAGAAAGAAGCTTTTCAACACAAAGGCCAAAACCCTCACTAAGGATTTAACCAAAGCGTGGAGTGGTAAATAGGAGGAGAGAAGGTTGGAATCCAGAAAACAACAGTGTTCCAAGAAAACAGCCGGGGTCGTAGCAGAAGCTGTTAGGTAAAGAGCATGCCCACTTGAACGTGGAGGGCGAGGAGGAAGGGCTTAATGAAGGCCTCCGGGCCGCAAATCATTGCAGAGACATGGGATGTTGCAAGCTGATGAAAGCCGGGAGGAGGCTGCCACAGGACCCTGAAAAGATAAGAGCCAAGTAGAGAAAGTAAGTAAAATGAGAAGAAGAGAAGGCAAAAAGAAGGAAAAGTGCTTCAATAAGACTTTGTAGCCAGATCAGGAGAGCTCTAGTAATGTAGTAAATGAATCTTGATGAAAAAAGGTGAAATGTTTGGGAAACTTCCATTTTGAACACCTTGTAAAACAGCAAAAGAGACAGAGTAAAACAGAAAAGGAAAGAACAATAGCTATTCTGGCTAGGGAGAACTTTCTAAGTGAATTGAAATTAGTGGGCAAAGGGAAGTATATTTGTATTTCTTTGAAATGTTCAAATAATTATTTAGCACATTTAGTTAATGTTTTCTCCATACTGTACAAGGTTCTCAAATAAACCCTTTTTGGTTATAAGTCTCATGGTAAGAACCCTGTAAAGACACTGTATTTATAATAAATGCCTCATGAGGGTGGTAAGGCAGTAGTCGCTCTCCTCTACCCAAACAGGAATAAACAGTTCTTGATGGAATCTGCCTCTACTCCTACCTTCTTGTCTGAGAAGAGAAGAGGTGAGATGGAGCAGAATTTATGTCATAAAGCAAATGCAATCTCATGAAAGCCTAGGTATTCTAGGGAAGAAGAATTCCAGATTGTTAGATAGCAGGAATACTTAGTACCACCAACACTGAAGCCAACACAAACACTCCCTCCCTATAGGACTAATAGCAACCAACAGCAGAGGAAAAGATATAAGGTTTTGATATCCCATAAACGCATTGGAGGACCTAAAGTCACAGAAAAAATCAAGGAAGGTTTAAATTCTCTTGATCAGGTAGTAGAACCACTACTATAGATAACAATTTATGATTGTTGATATTAATTGCCACCTTGAACTATTGCTTGTAAAACTTCTCAACTGTTCTCTCAGCCTCCAAAGTCTAGCCCTTACATCTTTTGTGACAGTCAGAGTAGTTATCCTAAGAGATAAACCCACTCATGCCATCTCCTGCTTAAAATCCTCTCCTACTTGCCTTCCAATGCCTGTAAAATGAATTCTGAACTGCTTTAGGATGGCATTGAATATTTCTCAGAATCTGATTCCAATCTACCTTTTCAGTTTTATCTTCCACTTTCCTCTCCGCTCATCCTTTTCTTCTGCTACACTAGACTCATCAACATTCCGGAAACAATTACATATGTTCAGATGTCTATACTGTCTCCTCATGCTATCCTCACACTTATAATTCTCTTTCCACAATTCACGTAAGAAAATCATATTTATCTTTCAAGGTTCTGCTCGCATGTCTTTTTTTCAATAAAGATCCTCTGGGTCATAATAATTGTTCTTGCTTATATGTTCGAACCATTACGTTTATGTCTGATCACATCAGCTTTGGAAACTGACATACTAAAGAGTTGCGTGCATCCAAATTTCCAACCAGATCACAAACTCCTTAGGCAGAGGTACATTGTTTTATCATCTTTTTGTTTTCCTCTTAGACAGTTTCAGCCAAATGCTGAATACTTGCTCTAATTTGTTATCAATTAAATTTAGTCATTATTTTAAGACTTATTAGTGTTTCTTCTTTGTTATTGCAAAAAGAGGGTTTTTTAATATTTTCTATCCATAATTCATTAGTTAAGCCTATAGAAAGTCTAGGTCATCTGATAAAATATCAAGTAAAAGTCCAAACAATAAAGTGGCAGGAAATGTCATATTCACAAAGGGCAGCATCTTTCCTGACAGACCACAATGCAAAGATAAGAACAGGTGTGCTCACAACAATTTGTATCCTATATTGTTAGGCACATTATGACCTATACTGTTAGCTGTACGTTTACATGTAGAAGTAGTATCCTTGTATTTCGCTGCACTCACAAACATGATCATTGCAATAATCTGTACAAAGAAAATGTTCAATAATATGTGTCAATTGATGGAAAGATTGAGAAATTTACTATTTACATTTAAATCATCTTGTGAAGAGTCAAGTTTTCAAAGCTAATAGAAACTACACAAGACAATGTCTTTTCAATTGAAAATAGTTAAACAACTTATAGTAAGTTTTACTAACAACTCAAGTCAATTATTGCATGTTTGCTTATAACTAGACACAAAAACATAAAATATGATTCTTCCCTTCAATAAACAAATAGAAAAGACATGTATTGGATGTTAGAAGGGAGGGAAGGATGAATAGACAGAGCTCGGAGGATTTTTAGGGGAGTGAAACTATTTTGTATAATATCACATTGGTGGATACATGTCGTTACGCATTTGTTAAAATCCATAGAATGTACTGTACAACACTAACAGTAAACCCTCACGTCAACTATGGACTTTGAGGGATAATGATGGGTAATGTAGATTCATCGATTGCAATGAATGTACCGTTCTGGTGGGGGACGTTGATAACAGGGGAGGCCATGCATGTGCGGGAGCAGGAGATGTATGGAAAATACATGTACCCTCCACCCAATTTTTCTGTGAACGTAAACTCTTCTAAAAAATAAAGTCTATTAAAAAACTTTTAAAAGAAGTGGATGGCTTATTTGGAGGACTAATATTAACACACATGAAAAAGTAAATACAAGACAGTATAAAACCAAAGTCACTAAATAGAAGATTTGTGTTAGAAAGTTGTAGAAAATATAGATAGAATTATAAGGTTAAAATTAGGCAAACAGTTGAGAGTTGATGTGAAAAGGAAAGTAAAAATTTCACTTGTAAGAGTTTGCTCTGAAAGAATAATCAGATATGTGCACACAGCTCTGTGTACAAAGCTGTAACTCAGCATAAATTGGAAACAATCTTGATATTTAACACTGGATTAGTTGAAGAAGTTATAGAACATTTTTAGAGCAAATACAATGAAATGATTAAAAAGAATCCTTTCATAGGTGTGTGTGTGTTTGAATGGGAAAAGATGATAATACATAAGAATGTACATTATTTCTAATATTTTACAAAACCACACACACGCAATTCTAGAAAGCCATAAAGAGAAGTTACTTCTGATCTTCTTGAATTAAGGAAAATATTCTCTTCTTTTGCTTATCTCTATTATCTGCAATTTTTAATGATAAACGTTTCTTTCATAACAAAAAAATAAACATGAAAAGATTACCTTAGTACCTCAGAGCAATCTGACACTCAAAGTCAGCACTCCCTCCTCCCTTCTCTGTGCTCAAAAGAAGATATAATAAGATTAAGTCCATCAAAAATCTCTGAAATAAATAAAATGCTCCACATAAAAGGAAAAGAAAGATAGAGCCATTATAACTTTTTAAGGAAGGTATAATGGTTAATTTTATGTGTCAACTTGATTGGGCCAGGGGTGCCCAGATATGTGGTCAAACATTATTCTGGGTGTGTCTGTAAGGCTGTGGTTGGATGAGATTAAAATTTAAATCAGGAGATGGTATACAGCATATTTCCCTCCCTAATATGGGAAGATCTCATCCAATCAATTGAAGACCTGAATGGAACAAAAATTCTGAATAAGAGGAAACTTTGCTTGCCTGACTGCTTGATCTAGGACATTCTCCCGCCCCTGGACTGGAACTACATCACCAGCTCTCCTCGGTCTCCACCTTGTCAACTACAGATCTTGGGACTTCTCTGCCTCCATAATCACATAATTCAATTCCTTATATTAAATAATAAATCATACTAATATATCTATAATCTCTAAAAATATATATATATGTGCACATACACACACATATATCCTATTGATTCTATTTCTCTGGAGAATGCTGACTAATACAGAATGTATTCATGATAAAAAATGTTTAAAGAAAGATAATCTTATATTGGCATGAAGAGTGGACTGGAGTTGGACAAGACCAGGGGCTAAGGATACAGCAAGAAAGATGCTGCGGAGAGTGAGCAAAAAGGATGAGTGGATAGCCTGGGGTGGAGCAGTAAGAAAGGGAAGATTACAGTACTGGAGAAATCAATGGGACTGAGTTCTAACTCAAGCTGGGCTATTACGCCCTGGGGTAAGTCACTTCCTCTCTCTAAGCCTCTGGTTCCTCATCCATAATATGTGTTTGTTAGACCATAAATCCTCCAGGTTTTTTTTTTTTTCTGTTCTATGAATACAAGATTCTATTATCAATAGAAATAATATTTAAAGGCTTTTATTCAAACTGTGACTACATTGGCTTAATTTTGTTTTCTTATACTACACTGAATATTCAATCAATGCTCAATAAATAATACATTAAGCAAGCTCTTTTGGACATCATGGTTTAATTGTAAGGTCTGGAAATGCCCTGCCTATTGGCAAAGTCTTTGCAATATCAATTACTTTATTAACTTTGCAAACATATAATGGAAAAATAGGCACGTTACTTTGAAATAGGCCTGTTTTGATCTAATTCTCTCTCTTAAGCATGGAAAAATCTAATTTATGAGAATAACACATTTCATATCAGATAATTTATTTATAATGAAATATTAAGTAACTACAGCACTTGATGCAATTTGAGGATATCTTATGGGGTTAAAGTGAGGTTCCAGTAGTCCAAACAAGCCATGCCAGTGTGCTATGTGTGCGTCCCTTCCCAAAGCTCTGCTACGTGTAGCAGTGACGTATATCTGAGCCTGAGCTAGTCCAGGAGGAAAGAGCCATGTTACATTTATCCTAAATAGAAATCCCATGTCAAAGTTGAAAGACATTTGAGCACAGTACTTGAAGATTAACTTCTTGGATGTTGAAATTCATGTGACCCACCGTATATGTCATTCCGGTTTTACCGATACACAAGGCTGAGCTTATCTGATCAAATTATGACAATCTTAACAAACAAATTACTAGGCCACAGAAGACGTAATAAGCTCAAAGAGAGTGCATTGCCTCAACCACATTCACTAATGCCATCTTCATCCTAATCATACAATTCTCTGGGTATTTCTGGAGTCAGAAGTTAAAAGAACACATCCATGATTCTTCTGAGGCTAGCAAACTTAGTTATTCTCTGTATTCCTGTAAAAATCAAATAGAAAAAGAAAGAAAAAAAGAAAAAAGGGCAGCACACTAAATCTCTTTTCAGCCTGTTGTCTGATCTCTTAGAACCTGGACACATGGACCAGCTCTTACTTTTATAAAATTCTTTTCCTTCCTTTGTCTTGGGTTCTTTTTACAACTAAACCTGGATCTAACAGCATTTAATGTCCTGAAGCTTTCAGGTAAGGCCATATTTTACATCATATTTTATTTCTGGTCTTGGCAGTAAACTTGGAATTAGCCATTAAGTTAGAATTTCTCATCTAGCCAACTCCAGAAAAAGTACAATAGAGAAAGGAAGAAAGAGCCAAAGACCTTGACCAACAGAAACTATATTAAAACAGAAAAAAAAAAAGTATTCCCTGTATGCTCCAATAGGAAAGAAAAAAGAAAGGTTCAACATTTCCATCATCGAATGAGGACTTCTTTCAACAGAGAGGCTCCAGAGAAAACCTTTCACCGACCTTTATCCAGGAATACCGAATAAGTCATGACTTTCTTCAACTCTACCTCCTTAGTCCATGCTATCAATTGAGGTTTATGAGAGCGAAGCTATTATTTCTAAAGAGGGAGGAAAAAGAAGAATTTGTTCCAAAAATATCTGCTTCTCCACCCCCACCTTCCTTCATTTATAAAACAAGCCATCTAAGTCTCTCAGGCTATTTTTCCACAGGTTTGTTTATAATGTGGTAATGATTATGCTAATACCAGCTGGGAATACATCTACGTGGACATGTTGTGTGAGTGCGTCTGGGGGAGAGAGGGGAGAGCTGTATAAGTGCATGAGGAGAACTATTCAATAAAATTATAGTACATGTGTAGCCCTCTTTCCATATTTACTAGTTTTTGTAAGCTCCTTCTCAAATGGGAAATAGACCATGTTTCCTTTGCAGAGGGACAGTTATTGAATAACGAAGACCATGTGTTCTGCTATGTCTTATTCGTCTGAGCATTCTGCAGCTATTTTCTAAACCAAATTAATAACAGTATACTAAACTTATTTCCCCAGTGAAAACTTCTGGCTACTAACAGTGTCAGTATATGCACCCTGCTGTCTCCAAAAGCTCAGGTAATCACTACATAACCAAAGTCTACGACGGCACCTGAGCGAGGAGAATGCAGCTTTCATGGTACACAAGGGAAAACTGACACCTTCTAATTGAATGATACTGTTTACACAAGCAATAGAGTATTACGTCACTTTCCCTACAAAGAGAAGAGAATGTGAAATTTCAGAAAAGACAATTATTTAATGTGGAACTTGTCACCATGGTCAGCTTCGGCATAATAAGATGCACATGGAAACTCCCTTGCAGCAAGCCCGCTGCAGAGCAGATTTGTCTGGGTCAGAGGGTGTGGATGTCTCCGAAGGAAACGCTATCTCGTCTTTGCTCACACATCCACTTGCTGCAAAGTGAGCTTCAAATAGCATATCTGTGATACGTCTGCTGGATGCTAGGGGCACAACAGGCAAGAGGCTGGCAGCAAGTCTCCTGGGTGGTTGAGGAAAAAGGAAGCATCTCCTTCCTACAAATCAAAAAAAATGCACATCCACATGACAGCTAAACATAGGAGAACACGGTAGGAATAGAAACTGCTCTTTTTTTTTTTTTTACCCCCAGAGCCAAGTATATTGTAAGCAAAGATGATATAATTCCAGCAGGAAACTGATCTCAAAAGGGATTTCTATTTTTTCCACTATATTATTCCAAACTAGAGTACCTCCTTACCGAGTATGATTTTTGCCATGTCAATATAGGGGCATTATTTTGTAGTCACTCCAGAAAACAAATAGGCTCCTATTCTCTCAACTAAACTTTCAATAAATGTTGGCGGTGATAGAAGTTTAGTAATACTTCCATATTTCAAATATGATGTTTTAGTTCCCAACTCAATATATAGTCATATATGCTCATTATTAAAATGCATTCTATAAAATACCTATTGGTGGGATTTTAGTTCCATTTGAACATCACAACTAAAACATTCTATTCATTCCACAGTACGTTCCCTCTCTCCAAGTAAAATTCTCTCCGGTGTTTGCTGATATAAACTTTAAAAGTTCATTATAATTCACACATGAAAAATCTTTTTAAAAGAATCAAAAGTAGCAAAAGTTAACGGTCCAGTCCAGCAGATAAACTTTTGCAGGTTTCCATCTGAAAGTCATAACATAACCTTTTATTCTGTGTGTCATTGGTACAGAAGGTTTTTCAAGGCAGAGTTCTTCAAACTGCAAGATGTTAAACAGATGTACTGTGGAGTCTTCCAGACCTAAACTATGAAGAGTCTGTTTTCAGTCTGTATGTTGTATCCTTCCTTTTTTTTATTCTTTTATCAAAATCTTCGGTTTTGGACATTTCTTTTGTTAAAATTTTGTTGTTGTTACTGTTTTTAAGCCTCATATTTGTTTAGAAGAACCAGATTTTCAAACATATTGTTTGGAACTAAATAAGGAATATTAATTTAAATTTTGCCATTTAAAAGCATATTTTCAGTAGGACATTCTCTGCTTTCTATAGCAGGTGCTGGAAGCCCAATCCCAGATGTTTTGATGTGTAACTAGAAAGAGAAGTATTTGAGAAATGGGTAGAGATACAAAAAAGAGGAAGGCATAAATAAAAAGCAGACTTGTTGAAACTTCAGTTCACATGGAGATTTTGGCTTTTGTTTTCCATTGGTGGGCTTCTATACTTAGCTGTTTCTCGTGTTGCAAATGTCACTTTCCAAGACATAGGAACAGCCATGATGACTGGCCTAAATGTTCACCTAGCTATTATATTATTTCCAAAGAACCAAATTTTATTCCTATATTGCCCAGAAAGGTAAGTCCGACATTCCTGTTCCGTATGCTGAGATTTAGAATCCTACCTTACAGTTGTAGCCATTCCCCCATCTCTAACTGCATAGGAGCTTGGAGTTTAACTGTATCAAGTCAGTATGATAAACGGGGCTCTCTAAAGCTTCAGCCTCAGTCTTTGTAGTTGAAAGGCCAGTTCTGCCCCTTTTGTTCTTACCCACTTGTTACTTGAAGGGATTTCAGAATGCACAGCTCTAACAGAGTTAAAAGGGTGCTTATAAATGTTTTCTCCTTATTTAGCTTGATGTTGGCAGAGCCCCTCCATCATTTCAATGAGAGACACATGAGCAGAAAGGCCTTTATAACATAGGCAGGACTTTATAATATGGGCAGCTTCCTTCTCAAATATCCTTTTTTCAGCTATCTAACTAATCAGTAGGGGGGGTAATTAAAGCCATACCTAGTGTAAAGCTGAGTTTTGACTTCTTTAACCACTTCACCACCAGGCCCCTGTGCATCTACACCGACAGGAATGAACAGCACGGCCCTGTTTTTCAAAAGTGCTAGTGTCTCTGGAGAAAGGGAGTCTAACGTGATAGAGTCACATATACCTGGCTTTTCATCACGACTGCTGCACGTGCAGGATGTGTGGCTGGAAGGTTGATTACCTCTTTGAGACACGGTTTCCTTGTCTATGAAGGAGATGATGACGACGATAACGATGGCTATGATGAGATTGTCTGTGTCATGTGGCCATTGTGAGGATTAATTAGAGATGGTGCATAAAAGACTCAACACAATGCCTGACACTTAGTGCTAAATAACTGCTAGTTATTATTACTTTCTCTCACGCGTACCCTGTGCTCCAGCCAAAGTGAACGCCTCTCTTTTAAGTGAACGCCTCTCTTGTCCCCTGCCACTGTACTGCCTGTATTTGCTGGTCCTAACCCTTCTCCCTGGAAGGCTCTCTTCTTATATTCCACCATATGCTGCCTCATCCTCTCCAGTATCTGTCCAAAATTTTACCCATACTTCAAGATACAGCTCAAATGCCATCTCCACCATAAAGCATTTCCTGAAATCTTCAAGTTATGACTGGCTACTCCATTGAATCTCTTTTTTGGTTTTCCTAGTATAGATGGTTGAATCAAGCGTACTCCTCATTTAATAGCACATTATAATCATTGGTTCATGGATAGTCCCTCTATTTTCCCTTTGATTCCCAATCCCCATTCCCCTTCTCTTTTTTCCACAGGAAACCATTCTTATATATTTAATATGTATCTTTTTATTAATAAGTGTTCTTGCAAAATAGGTACTACTTTGTGCATGCAAGTTGCCACAGGAACTTCTAAACATTGCATGATGCTCATTGCCCACATTTTGCCTATACTTTTGACAATGAACTCCTAACCACCAGATATAAATATCTTCACACATACCTCTTATAGACATATTTGAGAATTTTATCAGGATGTATACCAAAGAGCAGAATTGCAGGAAAATAGGAACAGGTGAGCTTATTGCCCAAGTAATGCCAAACCGTTCTCCAGAATGCCTGCTCCAGTACGCACTACCAACAGCAGTGCATGTTGGTCCCTGCATCCCACATTTCTGCCAATGCTTGGCTCTTTGTGGCCTTCTAACTCTTGCCACTTTATTCACTGTCACTTTAGTAGCATCTCATTATCGATTTCATTTGTACCTCTCTGTCTACTAATGCATTTAATCTTCATGGTTCTATTTTTCTTGGGCATTTAGCTTATGTAGTCTGGAGGGCTTTTTTTTTTTAATTAAAATACTTATCTTTCCTTTTCACCCTCTACAAAATTATAAATTCCTTTACGGTAGAGGCTATTTATTTTTGCTCATTTTTGCACTCACTGCAGCACCTACCATGGCACCTGAGGAAAACACTCAAAAATAAATTAAAAGCATGGGAGCGTGAGTGCATGGGAACAATTACAGAGAAAAAAATGAGTGCTTTGAATTCTAAAATACCACATTGCTCTTACTACCCTCCTCTTACTAAAACCGTGATTTCCCTGACCCAGAAAATGACAGCACCATTCACCATCTCAAACACCACAGTGAAGCATAGGAAGACGGTGCTGATGCACTGAATTTAAAATGCAAGTCCTACTCTGACATATATAATCAGTCCCTTTGGGCAGATATACAGAGACATTCACTTCGCTATTCACTTTTAAGGACCTGATGGAAATCAGCTGGCAGCTTTACCTGGGCAACTTCCAAAGCCCTGCTCTTAAATATAGGTACAAAGACCAGTGTAAGAAAACCGCCCTGTCCCTGTTTGCCAACATTAATAAGCCCTAGAGAGTAAGTCTGCATTTACCCAGTAGCCAGTGCAGAAAGCTACAGTTTCTGTAACTTTCCTGGTAAGGGCAGAGCAACAATGGTCTCACACCTAATTAACTCTACCATCATGGAAATGTGCTTGATGCATATCATGACAGTTGCCAAGCCACACAGCATGGTGATCAAAAACGAGGACTTTGGAATTGGACAGACCTAGTTAGAATTTTGGCTCTGCTACATACAAGCTGTGTTACTATTTTATTTCTCCTGACACAAGTTTCCTCATCTGCAAAATGCGAGCAATGATACACCTTAAAGAGCTATTGTAATAACTAAATGAAGTACTTGATAAATGGTAGTTATTTGTTTATGCCTGTTATTCCCCAACCTATTCCACATTGTCAAGATCACAGCAATAGATAAAAGTATGCTGCTAATATATAAGTATTGAAAAGAAATGTCTATACCTATGAGAAATGGTGAAGTGGGATATTTGCCATGCAAAATTGAACTGTAGTATCTGTAGTGGGAAAAACATACTATTTTAAGAATTTAGTCCTGGTTTGAATCCCAGCTCATATCACTTCTTTGATGTGTGAGTTCAAGAAAGTCACTCGACCTCAAAATCAGTACGTAGACCACTGTAAATAAGGATAATATCATTTATTCCCCAGAGACACTGTATAAATTCGCTGTGATAATAAATGTGAACGTACTTTGCAACCTGCAAAAGAGCATAAAATATGTTAAATAGTATCATTTCCATAGTTGACAGCACCTAGGTTATTACTGGCATCTAGTTAGTATTAAAAATAATGTCCTACTCTTACCATGATTCAAAATGTCAGGAACATTTTTTTTTACCTTTTACGATGTTATTGACAGATTTCCAACTTTTATTTAGTATTCTAGGAAATCAAAAGATTCTGCCTAACATTTGAATCTAAAAGAGAGGAGCCACCGTTTCCTTAACTATATTAGGACTGACAGAAGAAATGTCTTTCTTTAGTGCCGGTGAAGAGTTTTTCTTCTTTAAAACAACTGTTTGTCTTAATCTTATTACAATGGTGATGTCTGTAACTGATCTGACTTCCTTTCTTTTGCTTGCTGCTAGAAATCTCAGAAGCAAATTTGAGGTCCCTTCTGAATGTTCTGGACTACACAGCATGAATTCTGTGTTCTCACCTCATCCCCGGACACATTTTTGTATTCTTATCCTTATTTTTCTTTGCTTAAATTTCCTTATTGCTCTTTTATCATCTTGAGTCAGAAACTTAAAAAAATAAATAAAAAGCACAGTCTCAATGACTAGCCGGGGAGGAATGAGTTTGGGGCTTCAATTCAGAGCCTTTCAACGGTCAGCCATCTTTTGTCTATGAGTCTTCCTCCCACTCCGGGGCAATACCACAGCATCCCAATCAGTCTTCATCTGCACACCATTTTATACACAGCCAAGGGGCCTTACGTCTTCTATCTTTACTGAAGAAAATGTCTTTGGTGGAATTTTAATGCTTGCTGCCTTTGTATTGTAAGCACCAACCGTTAATCTTTGCTATGGTTTTAGTTAAGAAGTATTTATTGAAAATATTGTCCAATTTCTCAGCTTTCATAGTCTAATCTTTAATATTCTGAACCAGCAGTCCCTAACCTTTTTGGCACCAGGGACCAGTTTCATAGAAGACAGTTTTTCCATGGACCAAGCAGCTGTTGAGGGGGAGGAATGGTTTTGGGATGATTCAAGAGCATTACATTTACAGTGCAGTCAAACCTCTCTGCTAATGATAATCTGTATTTGCAGCTGCTCCCCAGTGCTAGCATCACCACCTCAGCTCCACCTCAGATCATCAGGCATTAGATTCTCATACGGAGCATAACCTAGATCCCTCGCATGGGAAGTTTGCAGTAGGGTTTGCACTCCTATGAGAATCTAATGCTGCCACTGATCTGACAGGAGACGAAGCTTATGCAATGATGCAAACTAGGGGAGCAGCTGTAAATACAGATGAAGCTTCACTCAGTCGCCACTGATCACCTCCTGCTGTACGGCCCAGTTCCTAACAGTATTGGTCTGTAGCCCAGGGGTTGGGACTGCATTTCTGAACTACCTACAAAGCTAAACATACCTTGTCTACATGCAGTGCTTACATAACAATGGTGATTATTATTATTTATTTTTTTACCCAGCTTCAATTTCTAACCAGAAACTTAGAGGGCAGAATGTCCTGCACTGGCAAAAAATTTGGTGACTATAACTGTAAACTTAACTGTAAACTTATCTAATTAAGATCAACTTAGGAAAGAGGGGAAGAGATATCTTAACTGCAAAGACTAAGCCTTCATCTCCTACCCTAGGTTGTGCAGAAACTTTAAATTAAACTTTTTATATTGTTTTATATTTTCTATCCAAGGACATTTATTTGGCAATCTGTAACAATCCTGGTATTTGTGTCCTTCAAACTGTTCTCAAACATAGTTTCAAAATCCAAGCATTATAAACTATTAATGCTAAATGGATAGATATATTCATTACCTTGATTATAGTGATGGTTTCTTATGTTAAAAAATATCAATGTTAAGTGATGAAAAAATAATAAGTTGTCATTGTTATTAATCACAGTAATAAAATTGGACTACATAAATCACAGTATGATAGTATGCTTCACCCTAGATGTACTTTATTACTTAACTTACTATTAATATAAGAGCAATACCAATAATAGCATTAATTACTCACCTACAGATAAATGCCAATAAAGCTACAAAGTAGGTAAAGTAAACCAGACAAAGGAAACAATATATTTTATAGTTATCCTTGGTCATTATTCTAACCAAAAAGAGGCATACAGGAATTCAAATATATGTAACAAAGCACACTGAAATGATTCATAATATTACTAATTATATGAAACACACATACATTATGTTCTAAATTCCCAATATAACAATTTTCTTCCTCATAATGCAGTTAAGTAATCTAAGATTAGCTCATGCTACTATGATTTTTACTTTTAAAAGAAAACTCTTCAGGAATATTAATATTAAATGTTCACTATCCAGTAGTTTCCTACAATTATTAAAAAAATTAGGATAAGTGTTCAATAGCTATTTGGATTATATTAAATCAAAAATCTTTAAGATCTCTGTTAATAGGCCAGTACATTTGAATGTTAAGAAGGTCCCTGCAATTAAGGTTTTATGATATTTATCTCTTCAGAGCTGTATAACCACAAAAATTCCTTCTGTCAAAGAAGCATAGATGATTTCATCTACATCTACATTTAAGAGTCTAACGTATATTTCTGTTTTCTACTGTTTAAGTTATTAACTCTAAACACTAGAGTTATGCATGGTATATACTCAGAATTATGTTCAAGTAATTAATGGCTATTTTGTTAATAAAGGTGAAGCTTTTAGAATTAATGCATAAAGGAAGCCTAAAAAATGCTTAACTAATCCAATCCATGGGAAGAATTCATGATGAGCTTTAATTGTAGATTTGATAGATTTACCCCAAATTTTAATAAAACTATAACGGCATTTTTTTGTTACCGTGATGGTAAGGCCAAATGTTCCCCCAGATTCAGTGGGAAGACTGCAGAGGGAATGCAGCTTTCCTGAACCTGGGACTTGAGGGTCTGCCACATGGCTGAAGCAAAAGGGAAAATTTTCCTTCTCAAAGTGGAATGTACATGCATATAAGTGTATGGTGTAAAACTGCTGGAGTAAAGAGGAAGATCCTTTCTCAAAAACATAGAAAGACCCAGACCTGATGATATTATTTAAACACCTAAAATATAGCCATTCCTAAAACCAGGAGCAACTCCCAGATTTTTGCAATGATGTGAATCAACGACTTCATTAATTTTCCTCTTTAATTTACTTTGAATTGGATTTTGGTCACTAACGACTCAAAGAGTCTGGCTAATATGTTGGTGTTTATTATGTTTTAGGTCTTATGGTTTGTTAATTTCCTACTGTCCTTTAAGATGTCATTTAGTGCATAATCTACACCTTAAGAATTTTCTGCTGTTAATTTGATTGAAAACTAAATAATCTTGTTTAAAACATATAAGGCACGGGTGGGGCGCAGTGGCTCACGCCTGTAATCCTAGCACTCTGGGAGGCCGAGGCTGGCGGATTGAGCTCAGGAGTTCGAGACCAGCCTGAGCAAGACCGAGACCCCGTCTCTACTATAAATAGAAAGAAATTAGCCAAACAACTAAAAAAATAGAAAAAATTAGCCGGGCACGGTGACGCGTGCCTGTAGTCCCAGCTACCCAGGAGGCTGAGGCAGGAGGATCGCTTGAGCCCAGGAGTTTGAGGTTGCTGTGAGCTAGGCTGACGCCACAGCACTCTAGCCCAGGCAAGAGAGTGAGACTCTGTCTCAAAATAAAATAAAATAAAATAAAATAAAACACATAAAGCACATAAAAGAGTCTAAAAAGCTCTTCTTCTGGGAAAATGTATCTACTTCTCTCTCCTTCCCAAGCAGAGAAAGACATTCCTCCTCTCAGCTGCCACAGCAGCAACCATGTAGTAACTTGGGATTTATTATACATGTCTATAAACTTTCGAAGACCAGATTTTCCATTTCTGTATCCTCAGAGCTTAACCAAGTACTTAACATGTAGCAAGCATTCAGGAAAGCCTTGTTAAATGAATGGGTCTCAGCCACATCCAGCTAACTACCTGCCTGTCCCTCCTTGACTATCCCATCTCAAATTCTGAGAACAGCCATTTCAAAACTTTCCATTCTCAAACCCCTCACAATTGCTTTGCCTGCTCCTCTTGATTCACAAATGATTTTGCCTCTTGCTTCCTTTAGAAAATAAACAAAGCATGAACTCCCTCCATTTCCTGTCCCTGGACCTTCAGACACCAGCAATCCCTGCCCCCTTCTTCCTGCCAGTCTCAGAGCATAAGGTATCACTTTCTCCTAGGTTCTGAATTTATACCTTCCCATTACTCCAGGTTCAAGATCTTATTCCATTTGTTATCTTCCTGCTTTCTCTAGAAATACGCAATCTCTTCCTCTCTGTCATTAGTATCTTATCTGAGTCTGTAAGTATCCCCAACATCTCTCTGTAATTATCCCTTTGACCTTCCTCTCACTGCCAAGCTTCTGGAAAGATCAATCCAATGAGTTTCCTCATTCCCATGAATACTTAAACCTATTCTATTAGGGCTCTGCCTCTCCCATTCTACGGAAACCTCTCTGCACAAACAGTGCTTGCCACAATTTGTACAAACTGGCAAACTTATCTCTGCCAATAATTCAACATGCAGTCAATGGTTTGGGTGTCCTTTTATTTAACTTAGTTGGCAATAATATCAAAATAAAACTTTCTGTTATAATATTTCACAAAAAAATGGGAAGCCAAGCCATAGTGCTAAAGGTGAATCAATGAAGTATTTTGTTAACATAGCTCTGGCATCAATGTATTCCTAGAGAATAATGCTGTTTTAGGACTGGATTCTTCATACAGAGTGAAATTCATAAAAATAAGTGATATTGTATGTAAAAATTTATCTCCAAATTATACAAATTTTAAGACAGAATATATTTTTAAAAATCTTAATATTTAGATAAATAATAATTGGGATATTACATTTAAATGGATGCAAATTTGTTCTGCCATCAAAAAGCTAATCTAAAAAAATTAAAAAAAACAAAAAAAAAGTTAATCTATAGAGAAGAGTCACTCACAAAATATTGGAAATATTCAAAAATCACACAATAATTATATTTGAAATTATTATAGTTTTGGAGTGAATCCCTTTGTAATCAACTGTCACCAATAAATTATGAAAATACGTTAAAAAACCAGAATAGGTAAAACTTACGGTTGAAAACATTTTATTTCTTATAAGCATGTTTACCATTAAAATGGGATAAATAATTTTTAACTGTGACTAAAGGTATTTTGGAAATTATTGGAAAGCAGAATGAAGGGTAAAGAATATTTTAACTTAAGAATTAATTACTTGGTTCTTACAAATATGTCCAAATTCAATATGAAATCACTGATGTAATGAAGAGCAAATTCTTATTGAACGCTATTAATGAGATCAATGTCCGTTGTTTTTTTCAATAATATTGGATGTGACAACCAATACCACACCACAGAAATAGAATCTGTTTGTGTAAGATATAGGCAGTAGACAGAAATCATCTTAAACAGAGATTCTTGAGTTTCATCAGTCTTAAAAGAATAGTGGGATCATATCATATGGATGTTTTGGATTTTTGTAATTGCATCAATTCAAAGTTATTTCCTAAAAATTTAAGCCAAGCCTAAAATCATGCCATTAACACACATAAACGTTTACCTGCAAAATTTTAGCGTATCAAACACTTATAAGAAACAATTAAGGCCGGGTGCGGTGGCTCACGCCTGTAATCCTAGCACTCTGGGAGGCCGAGGCGGGTGGATTGTTTGAGTGCAGGAGTTCAAAACCAGCCTGAGCAAGAGCGAGACCCTGTCTCTACTAAAAATAGAAAGAAATTAATTGGACAACTAAAAATATATAGAAAAAATTAGCCAGGCATTGTGGCGCATGCCTATAGTCCCAGCTACTCGGGAGGCTGAGGCAGGAGGATCGCTTTAGCCCAGGAGTTTGAGGTTGCTGTGAGCTAAGATGATGCCATGGCACTCTACCCCGGGCAACACAGTGAGACTCTGTCTCAAAAAAAAAAAAAAACAAAAAAATTGACCATATATGTTTAGATCTATATTTTCACTCTCTCTAGTTTCATTGATCTGTATGTCTCTATGCCAGCACTACACTATCCTGATTCCTGTAGCTTTATAGTTAAGTCTTAAAACCAAGTACTGTAAGTCTTCAAACCTTGTTCTTTTTCAAGATTCTTTTAGCCATTCTGTGTACTTAGAATCAGCTTATCAATTCCTATAAAAATGTCTTTTAGAATTTTGATTTGGATTACAGTTAAATCTGTTGACCAATTTGGCAAACATTGACATCTTAACAGTGTTGAATCTTCTAATCCATGAACATAGTACAGTTCTCCATTTTTTGAGATCTCCTATTAATTTTCACAGTAGCATTTTGTAGTATCAGTGTATAGGTCTTGTACATATTTTGTTGAACTTTTCCCTATGTATTTCACATTGCTGATGCTCTTGTAAATAGTATTCTTTTATTCCATTGTCCAATTATTTATTGTTGTATAGAAATACAGTTGATTTTTGTATATTGACCATGTATCTTGCAACCTTGCTAAATTCACTTGTTTTACTGGTTTTTGGTAGATTCCTTAAGATTTTCTAAGTAAACTATTACTATGTCATCTGCAGAAAAAGTCTTATTTATTTATTTCTGATTTTTATGCCTTTTATTTCATTTTATTGATTTATTGCACTGGCTAGGACCTCTAGTACAATGTTGAATATAAGTGGTAACAGTCAACATCCTTGCCTTGTTCCTTTCACCAGTAACTATGATGTTAGTTGTAGATTTTTTATAGACGCCCTTTGTCAGGTTGAGGATGTTTCCTTCTGTTCCTAGGTTGCTGAAAGTTTTCATAGTGGACACATGTTGAATTTTTTGAATGCTTTTTCTGTATCTATTGGGATAATCATATGATTTCTAACTTTTATTCTGTTTGAAATGGTGAATTACTTTCGTTGATTTTCAGATGTTGAAAAGCTTGTCTCCTTAACATAAGCATCACTTAGTCATGTTGTAGTATCCTTTTTGTATGTTTCTGGATTTAACTTGCTAATATCTTGGGTCCATCTATGGAGCGGATCAGCCAGGTGGGCAAATGGGTCCACACCATCCAGATGAGGTATTTAGAACAAGTTTGAGCATATTCTGCAGCTATCTAGTACCTTAGTAAAGCCTGCAGTTATACCCACAAATAACCCCTCCTCCTTTTTCACCTGCTCTTTGAAAATGTACTGCCTCCAGAGATAGTATATGAATGTAGGCCAAGGTTTGAAGTGTGAGTTTGAGTGAATGATGAGTTCTTGGAGGGTAGGGGCTTTATATCATTCAGTTCTACCAGTATAAGATTAAATTCAACTAGTGTTGCAGAAACCCCAAGTCACAGTGGCTTATAGAAAGTGAATGTTTATTCTTCTCTCTCGGGCCTGGTCCTGCTCTTACCCACAGACATTCTCCTGGACCCCGGCTGCTTCTAGCTCTCCTGCCCTCCCAACCCGGAGATGTGACTTAGTTACTCTCAGTCTGCATGGGCTGCACTCACATTTCAACTGCAGCAAAGTAGAGTGAGGGGTGAGGAAGAAGAGGAAGAAAGAGTGCCCGCCAGCTGACTTTTAGGGAGATACTCAGAAGCAGCCATGAGAGACTTCAGTGACTAGTCTTGTGGTCACAGCAAGGCAAGGGTTTTGAGGCGAGCGTCGTGGAGAATAAACAGTTGCTCTCTTTCTGTTGGAAAATCAAATAGTTTGTTCATTTAAATGGGTTTCTTGGGAAGTTCCTGAAACAAAGCTTTTTGCAACTTGTATCTTTCTGGGCCTGAGTTTCCTGGAATAGTAAAGTCACGTTAATAAAGACGGTGGAAAAGAAAAGTCATGTTCACGTACACAGTAAGCTGTGTGAGTATAAACGGTTTTGGTTCTCCACATTTATGTCCGTAAGACCTAGTGTGGTACATGGCACATGACAGTGCTCAGCACATGTCTGTTGACTGTATATTAACAGCTCACACTTGGCGAGTGTCCCCTGTGTGCTGGGCGATGTAGTGTTTTACGTGAAGTATTTCAGTTAATCCTCAGGACGGTACTATAAAGTAGCCACCGTTGTCACCCACTACTTCATAGATGAGGAAACTGAGGCTTAGATAAAGTTTCATTCATTTATTCAACAAATATGTATTCAGGACCTACTGTGTGCTAGGTACTGCAGTGGGCAGGGTCTAAAACATAACAAAATCCTTGTCCTCGTAGAAGCCCCCATCTAGGTCGTTTTCTAAAATCACACAGATACTGGAGAGAGGGCCCTTAAACCTAGATAGTCAGACTGTAAAACCTGCCCCCTTAACCACTGTTTGATTGGTAGACAAGTGGACTGATGAGCGTGGTAAACAAAAATTGTAACCGTCCATTTCCGCACTGACTGCCTGGTTGCCTGTTAGATGCAGCTTGGATGGGTAGGTTGCCCTGTCTTCAGCTGTGTCTTTTGAATGGCTCTGAAGTATTCAGTGAGGGGACCTTCGGTAGTGTCATAATACCTTGTTTATTAAGAATACAATTAGTTGTATATGCTGTCTTGGTAGAATCTATGTGCTAAAAATGGAAATAGAAAAGGCAAATATGGGTATGTTCCTAGACTGTCAAAACAGTGATTCAGAATTGCGTTAGACGCTGATTTGCTGCCTGAAGTTACGTCAGATGTGTTAGAATAAGACTGCACCTGGTGTTCACAGAGCAAAGGTAGGGATGATGGATCAGGCAGTGTTGCCTCGAGACCAGAGGGCAAGGACATCAAAAATAGGCATCACTAGTTTTATTAGATGTTTCCAGGTATTAAATTCTTGCTTTGCACCAAATTGAGACTTTGTTTACAGCAATCAAAGAATGGGAAAAAATTTTAAAAATAGTCACTTTCCCATCGTGTGACTCAGTATTTTTAATGCCATGCTACGTACCAACTAAAGGCTCATGCTCCCCCAGTGATAAAGTCTCCTGCTTAGGAAATATGTGTAAAAGGGAGATGCTGGACTTAAGAAATTTGGGGAGAGGGGTGCGTCTAGGTTCTGTCACTATGAGACCTTGGAAGTCACGCAACCTAAAGTTTCCTCTGTCCTTTTCTTTATTCCGTGGAGAGTAATGGAAGACAATCTTGAGAGACTGATACAAGCGTGTGTGAACAACATGCTTGAGTGACGTGTGTTCACCTAAGCATTAAACATAAAGTGGCTTTGGACAAAAGCTCTGGAGACATTAAACATGGGCGCCCTTGCTAAATATGGAACTGTAGGGGAGTATATGCCATTTGAACAAATACCTTGCAAAGATGTTGGGAAAACTGATCCGGTGTAAGCTGGGGGATGGGCTGATCGCCAAGGGCTTTAGACAGGCAGCTTGGCGCCTTGGAGGCCATTTCCGGCGAACTGCCGCAGGGTCTGTCTAGGCTGGCGGAGTTGGGAGCGGAGGGCCGGCAATGGCGCTGCCAAGTGCAATGCGAGGCCTGAGGATGTTCTGAACGCTGGAGCAGGCGGCTCAGCGAGGATTCCACCGCTCCCGCAGCCCCGCGTCTGCCCGCTGGAGGGTCTCTGGGTGCTGAGCGCGTCGCTGCTCGGAAGAGGCCTGGCGCTCGACTGTCGGGAGCACCTGATCTGCCGCCTCCGAGGGGCCGAAGACTGAACAGGGCGGCAGAAAGCCCCGCAGCTGCGTGTTGTTTCTGCATTATTTGGAGTTTCCTGGGCTTTTCTCTCCCCGCGCCCCCTTCCCACCAGCTGCTGCTTTTGTTCCCTAGGCCTTTGAAACAAGGGAGGGAGGAGCCAGCAAAGGACCAAGCGCACTAACACTGGTCTGATGTCGTCCTGGGGCCTCCCCTTCTTTTGCCCCCTCCCTGCCACAATATCAAAGTAGACTCAGTATGTATTCTTGGGGCTGGCTCGGGTCTCCTGTGCTTTCGTTTTTATCAAAACCAGTCTCAAGTGCACCATCTGGGGGATGGACACGCTTGAAGCTCTGACTTGGGGGCGGGGGTAAGGGCAACATACGTAACCTAAACATCTGTACCCCCATAATGTGCTGAAATGAAAAAAAAAACAGTCTCAAAGGCTCTGCGGCAACACGTATGAGCCTTTGGCCTGACGCGGGGCCGGGAAGGGTCCTTGGGAATCTGGGACAGAAACGTGAGTCGGTGGTTGAACTGCAGCTTCCTGGTGTGGGAAGGAAACAGGGCGCGGACGTGGGGTCTGTGCCGAGGAGGGGCTACAGGCGTCCGACCTGACGAAGCTTCCCTCCCCGTTTTATCCAGGTGATAGGTTCTGAAGAACTTTACCTGGGGAAGAAGAGAGGTCACAAAAGGGGAGGCCGGAGCCTGCAGTTTGCTTAATGGGGGAACGGGCGCATGAGGCAGTCGGCACAGCTGACCCGCAGGGGTACGTGCCACTATGGACTGGAGCCTTGGCTGGCATTTTTGGCCCTGGCGGGGAGAGCCACCCCTTCCCCTGCCGTGTTCCCCATGCCGGCTAAACTGCAGCCTCTCGGGGAAGGGACGGAGGGAATGCAGAAGCTGTCGGAAGCGCCTCTGCACGTGGCAGCCCTGCGTCCGTGTGCCCGCGTGTGTTGGCTCACTCAGTGCCCTGCACGACCCTGCAGCTCTGCGATTGGTTTCCAGTGTTTTGCAGATGAGGACGCTGAGACACACAGGCTAAGCATTCGACGTCACGGGGCAGAGCCAGATTCAAACCCTGGTCTGTCTGGTCTCCACGCCCAGGATTCTTTCGTGTGCAGAGAAAGAGATGGAAATCTCAGGGTCGCAAAAGCTATAAATAGCTCACGTTCCCAAAGCCTAGAGGCTGGGACAGTCCTCTCTTGGTCCCCTCCCAGAGATGGTTCTGGTGCCGCGGTTGCGGTAGCTGCGTCTGTGAAGGGCCTTTTATCGTCCCTGTACTTCCTGCAAGACTTGTCAGCTTCCACGTGACCTGTGGGTCTCTGTCCCTCACTTGCTGGACACCTGACCCTGTTGAGAGGGGTGGAGTAGACAAAGTTTAATGTATTTTACGTCTTTTTCCCTTCCACAGATGGACCTGTCTGTAGAAACCCTCTTCAGCTTCATGCAGGAGCGCCAGAAAAGATATGCCAAGTACGCCGAGCAGATGCAGAAAGTGAACGAGATGTCGGCCATCCTGCGGCGCATACAGATGGGCATCGACCAGACGGTGCCGCTCATGGAGAGGCTCAACAGCACGCTGCCCGAGAGCGAGCGCCTGGAGCCCTTCAGCATGAAGCCGGACCGCGAGCTCAAGCTGTGAGCCGCTGCCTCCCTCCTGCGGGCTGCCGTGCGGAGCCGGGGACACCTACACCCCAGGGACACGTGCAGCCAAAGTCTCACCATGTGCCCAGGGCTGGAAGCTCCCTGAAGTGGGCGTCGGGTGGCCTGGCTGGCGCGAAACCTGCCTTTGGCCTGCTCGTTCCCCTGGTGCGGTCTCCCTGTGCAGAATGATCCAGACTAACTCTCGGTGATACCCGAAGCTGGAACATTTGAATTATTAGGCATTCTTTAAAGAACTCTGCATTGAGAATTGTTTTTATTTTGTTTAGTTTTTTTTAATTAAAGTGTATGTAGTTTAGCTGCCGGAGTACAGACAGAGAGAGGAGAGAATAGTGTCAGGCAGCTGTGTTCCCGATGCCCTCGTGACGGTTTACTCAGTACGCTCAATAAGAGTTGCAAACATAAAAACTCACGGTCCGCGTGTTGTTCCCGTTCCTACCCTGGCCGTTTCCGTCACAACAAGACATTACTGGGGCCTGCCCCGATGAGACGCGGGTTTCCCGTTGTGTGCCAGGTTAGGGCGTCCCCTGCATGTCGTCGTCAGAGACCGAAGTCTCCCTTTCTACACGCTCAGCAGATTCACCTCAACTGATAACTGGTTTCCTTGGTGCAGACATAGTTTAGGTGTCTTTTTATTACATCAACACTGGCAGGACTCCAATTTTCGTAACAAGGTTTTAACCAACATTTGTTTTTCCTGGCCTAGTAAACGTGTTGGACGTTAAGGCTTTGGCAGCAGACCACAGAGATCACTCACTCCGCAGACATTTGCTGAGCCCAGTACCAGACATTGGCCAGAGATACAAAAATGGCTGTATAGGCTTTACCTTCATTTCCGAAGAGAAAAAACTCAAAATGCTGCTGAATTTCTGTGGGACTTTAGGAAATGAAGCAATTTGAGTAACATCAAAAGTGCTTAGTGTCATACTTTGCACACCATAGATGTTCTCATGGGAGAAAGGACGGAAGAAGCTAGAAATGGAATGTGGGGCACAGACCCAGGCGGGTGGTTTGAGACTGAGAGCCGGGGTTTGAGGGAGTCGCCGCCAGGGCTGGGATACCATGCAGGCCTCCAGCCTGTTCCCTGAATTCCTCCCCCCTCACAAGGCGTTTTTTAGATGTCACAAACAGCCTTCAGGTGGGGCACAGTGGTAGAATCGCTTGAGGCCAGGAGTTCGAGACCAGCCTGAGTAAGAGCGAGACCCCATCTCTACAAAAAAACAGAAAAATTAGCTGGGCATGGTGACACATGCCTATAGTCCCAGCTACTTGGGATGCTGAGGCAAGAGGATCGCTTGAGCCCAGGAGTTTGAGGTTGCAGTGAGCTATTAACATGATGACACCACTGCATTCTAGCCCAGGGTGACAGAGTTTCAGAAAAAACTAAAAACCAGCCTTCGTAGATTTGTAAGATTAAAATGGATCCTGCTTACTGTAGCCTATCTCAGCTACATTTTATCTGATTCTAATCTTGGATTTTAATCAGATACTATTGTATAAATTTCTTAGAAACCAGAATAAAATGCAAGTTATTAAATAACTGGGTGACAGAGCAGCATGAACATTCAAGCTAAATGGAGAAAAAGTTTTTAAAAATTCAGACTTAGGGAAAAATTAGTAGCTTTTAGTATCTTCTAATGACCAAAAAAAAAAAAGAAAATCCAGATTGTTCATTTCTGCTGAGCTGGAAAGACAAATTGGAAAACAGAACCAAGAGAAAGGCCCAAGGAAGCGTCTGCCTTTTCAGAGGGCAGCCTGTAAGTCCCATTTCTGCCATCCTCAGAACTGCTGTCTTTATTTCCCTATTAGGACGGTGGAGTAGAGACATCCAGCCCCAGGAGATAAAAGTGGGTGTGGGAGCCCGGACGAATGGCAGCAGCGAGCCGGGAGTGGGCAGCTGTTCTTGAGCCTTTGCTGGGCCTGGCCCGTGAAAGAAGGTCGTCCTGATACCTTCTGATGATCAGGGTTTTACTGGGGCCTTCAGCCATTTCTAGAGCAATTCATTAGAGGATGCAAATCAAGAAATATGTTCTGTAACTTAGGAATCTATTAAATATTTAATATTAATAGCTAAGATTGTTCCAGGAAATGTTATGGGAGGTGGGAAAGGTGGCCACATTTATTGAGTAATGCATCTTCCCTCCAATGATTTGCAATATCCCTTTTATCATGTATCAGATTTCTATATAATTGAGGATCTAGTTCTAGACTATAATCCACTGATCTTTATAATTTTTAATTTTTTTTTTTTTTTTGAGACAGAATCTCACTCTGTTGCCCAGGCTAGAGTGTCATGGCGTTAGCCTAGCTCACAGCAACCTCAAACTCCTGGGTTCAAGCGATCCTTCTGCCTCAGCCTCCTGCGTAGCTGGGACTACAGGCGTGAGCCACCATGCCTGGCCTAATCCACTGATCTTTCTTTCCATCCCATTTCATGGTTTTGTTTTGTTTTTTTCTTGAGATAGGGCCTTGCTCTGTCACCCAGGCTGGGATACAGTGATGTGATCATAGCTGACTTGCAACCTCAAACTCCTGGGCTCAAGTGATTCTTCTGCCTCAGCCTCCTGAATAGCTGGGACCACAGGTGTCTGTCCACGCCTAGCTAATTTTTTAATTTTTGGTAGAGACGGGGTCTTGCTATGTTGTTTAATGCTGTTTTAATATTATAATTTCACAATACATTTTAATATCCGATATGGCAAGACTAGATACCACCTACCCTCATTACAACTTTGTCCTAACTTTTTTCTAATTTTAAACTGGCAGAAAAGTTGAAAGAATAATATAATGAATATTCACTGGTGAACCTAGAGTGACAGGAAGTGGCATTTCTAAGCCATCACCGTCATTGTTTTTCTTGTGGAGCACACAGAACCCAGCTGCGAACACAGGGACATGCTCGTGGCCTTCAAAGAATGAAGGGTCCGCAGAGCTGCACAGACAGCTCAGGCGCCATTTTCCCTGCGCTGCACACAGTTGACAGATGAAAGCACAAAAAGGGATGCCGAAACCCAGCATCCAAGGGCTGAGAGCCAGTCGCGCTGGATAATGCCCAGTGACCCGTCTGGCCTCTGTGGGATGTTCCGGGACGGGCAGCAGGTCTCTAGCCCCGACCTTTGCTGAGCAGTTTCATCTCGCTGAACCTCAGCCCCCACCTCCCGACAGCGCGGGCTGTCTGGGTGGGCTCGGCCCCTTCCGGCTCCAAGGTTCCAAGGCTGCGATTCTGACCCTAAACTCTTCAGCCAACAGGGAGGCGCATGTGCACCTGTTATCTCTGAGCAGTGGCCCTCGGTCCTGGTAGTGACTTTAAATGCTGAACTCCCAAGGGAGAGCTGTTTTCCTTCCTTTTAATGACAAATTCGAGGGGGCCCACTGGCTCCTTCTTAGAGAGCCTCTTTTCCTTATCTGTCTGCTCATCCGTATTTACGAACACTGCCAAACCGGCCCCGGCACCGCAGCCGCCTCGTCGCACAGCTGAAGTGCAGGGTTCACGCCTTGGATTATGTGCATACAAATCTATAATAAATGAATTGTGGGGCTAACAGCAAACGATAGTGTAGATTTCATGAGCGCCTTTATACTTATTTTACAGATTCCATGTCTTTGTTTTGCTCAAAGTTTTATTCTTAGTAATGATACAGTTTTATATAGTTTCCTGCCTCTCAGATGATAAAATCCTCAGAATAGAAAATATATTTTGAACCTAGATACCTACGCAGTGTTCTCTGCAGAGTAAATATTTGATGAAACGAGTTTCGAGGACTCTGTATCCTGAAATGTAAGCGTACACTCAAGAAATGGGGTGTTTTTGTTTTGGGGGGTGGCATTCCCTAGTATTGCTTCAGACTTCTCAAAGAGGCTGGTAACGTTACCATTATATTACAGGCATCACACACGGTTTCCAGGGTTACCTAAGGGCCCTGGGGGCTGACGTGTGCCATTTTTGTGTTGATTTGTAGAACTTACTTAGCTCTGGCATTTCCCCTAGTAAGTCCCAAGGCAAAACGAGGAATCTTCAGAAATGAGACATGAGCAAACGTATTAAAATTCTAGTGACTGGGAACTTTGTCTTCCTGATTTGTTTATACCTCAACCAAGCCCAGCTATATAGTACTCAGTAGAAATTACTTAAAATGTTGATACTAAAGATTGAAGGAGTGGGGAGAAGTGAAAATTTTTCTTCTTGTGGACGTTTTAGGTGTAAAATTTCTCTTCATTGTGAGAGTTTTGCCTTTCTTCCCCCCACCCTGACCTTCAATGCTGTGAAGAAAGATTTAGCGCCCCAGAGGAGGGGTCATTGTTGTTCACTAATTTGTAATAAATAACACTTTCTTGTGGTTTTCGACACAGCAGGCACGTACCTTCCATTCAAATGTCATGGCTACAGAGGGGAAGGGTAACAATTATTAACATGCCTCAAAAAAGAAAAATATTGGCAACTAAATCTAGTTGCTTACTAGCGTGACCAGCATCGTGCAGGTGTGTATGTGTGTCCATTACTCTTAGGATTTTTTTCAGGGTTATCAGTGTCAATATAAGACCTGATAGAATTTACCGATGACCCAGTTCATTTCCCTTCACCAATCAAGGCTCATTCCTTGAGGCATGGTTTATGCCAAAAGCTTTTGTGAACCAAGTACTTTTAATCCAGTCTTTGAAACTGCTGTAATTCCCTGAGCAGAGAGAAGCCAGACCATAGCTGAACTAATTCTCCGCAAGTCACCCTACTTGCCTGTGACGCTGCTTCTACAAGGTCATGCCCTGCATTTCCTGTGGGACAGCATTTTCAAACTGAGTTTAGTGTTTTAGCTAGAACCAAAGAACAAAACTGGTTTTTACATAAATGCAAGTTGATGTCTCTGCACATAAACTGCAACAATACGACTGACTTGTAAATATCTTCCAAGACAGTGCTGTAATTTTCCAATCGATTTCGCAACATTTTAAAGATATAACCAAAGTATAATTCTGCTGTTCAAGGATGTGTCCCACAGAACGCTAGAAATAACTTCCCTCTTCCATTTATAGATGCAGAAAATATTCAGAAAAAAGCACTTAAACAAATTTTGTTTACTAGACTTAGAATATTCCTGCTTAATGTCAGAAAAACAAAACCGGACACAAGTATTTAAGATAAAGTAATAATAAACGTTTTGAGGCTAAAAAGCTTTTGTCACCTAGTTCCAGCAACACTCCATACCCTTTCACACAATCTCTTTGCACACTCAGGGCTCACTCCAATTTGGCCACATTTTTCTTCACATTTCAGAATCCGCACCTTCCCGACTTCATCCGTAGTTTAAGTCTTGATCTAATTTTAGTTGTCAGATCCAAACTAGTCCTCCAGTACCAGCCTGCTGAGGCTGGTCTCTAAGGAGCTCCGAGGTCTGCCTTCAAGTAGGCAACTGCCCTGACCGTCAGGCCTTTGCAAGACCTGCATCTCTCAGCTGAAGCCTCTCATGGAAACACCTGTCCCTCCTGCCGCCTTCCCTCTTCGGAGGCCGATCTGGTCCACATTCCCTTTGTCTATCCCACACCCACCTGTTTTTCAGCAGAGTCTTGGCAAGACAGCTCTTCTGGTCTAGCTCACTCCATCCAATCCTTCTTGCTTTTAAATTTTCTTAAATCCAACTTCAACTCAGAAGCCTTTTACAACCAACTCCAGCGAGGTCCCCTGTGATTCTCTCTATAGTCATTATTTTGTCTGCTTGCACTGAAGGTAAACACTTTATTCCTTCGATGCATAATTTTTACTAAACTGATGAGACTAAGCTGCTAGTTTCGTAAGTGGTCATACTCAGTGTCCTGAGCAGAGAGGTCATTAAGATGTATCTGGCAAGGACAGAGATTAGTTATCTTTTTTTTCCCCTCTGAGGCGGATTCTCACTGGGTTGCCCAGACTGGTTTCCAACTCCTGGACTCAAGTGATAATCCCACCTCAGCCTCCTGAGTAGCTGGGACCACAGGCACACACCACCACGCCTGGCTTCAAGAACAGCTCTTTAACAACTATCCTTCCTCAGTTTTTCCTACAAGAATTATAAAATCATTTACTTGTTACATTATAACGTACCACCAGTGTGTAGCTGGTGTTTTTTTCTTCCTACCCTTGTGTGTTGTGGAATGAATCAGCGGGAAAATATTTACCAAATGCCCTAGATGTCTACACATTAAAGAGTGAAGGCGGGTGCTAAACTGTTAGCTAACGGTCCAGTGTTTCATACGAACGATAGAGCACGGAACGTATCTGACACCACCACATTATTGTGAGCTAAATCCTCGTTCACGTGAGAACAGGACAGGTACCACTACCGCCTCCTTCGGCAACTTGGGTGATACGGTTCCCACTGAGAGCACAGCTGCAAAGAGAGGTCTCTTCTCGTAGTTGTGTATAAACAGGTACCAGTTTTGATTTATTTCATCATATGAACATACATGACACATCAAAATGAGAAATGCACAATTTAATCATTCAATAGCTTGCTTGCCTTACTCCAAAAGAACACTATATTCATATTAAACATTTATACAGTCTTTCCACCTAACTTTACAAACGTCCTAAACCATTTTCCAGCATTTCTCACATAGAATTCTAGTTCTGTTCTTTAAAATCACCACCTGTATCATCCTAGTAGACTCCAGGGCTTCCCCTACGATCCCACGCTGAAGGAGCCACCACGCCGCGGACACCCGGAAGCTCCAGGCTCGCGTCTGAGGCCGCCCCTTCAGCGTGGTAGTCTTGATTCCAAGAACTGATTACTTGACTTAGTGATCAAGGACTAAAGGCTGTAGTGTATGACCACATCACAGTTAAAGGAAGGAAGGGGACCACGGCCAAGAGAAACCCGAAATGACAGAATGCAAACTTTTGCCCAGAGATCTCCTTAAAACCAAGTCCTCCAACCTCCTGAAACATACTCAACAATGGAGCTATTGCTTTCATTTCTGAAAAAATGTTTGACAGATGTGACCAGATTCTGGAAGCGGTGAACTGTTACACATTTGGTGTGTGTGTATACATAACACATCAAAAATTACTGTGTGAAACTTGAGGATGTCTGATTACATGAAAGATGTAAATGTATATATAAAAACTAACTCAGATCACTTAGCAGAACTTTTCCAGAATGGTAACAATGTACTCTCTATGCCGTTTACTCTCCTCTGCCTTCATCTGATACCCATAACATAGCACACATTATTTGTGCATGACTCGTTACGTCTGTGAAGCTCATCTCCTCATGATCAAATCAGTTTTGAATCATGTCATTCTATGCTGGTTTTAGCAGTCACCATAGGAAACATTAAGTCACATCCTAGTCAAAGAAATGTCCATTTCTCAAACATAGAAAAACCTGAGATATGAGTCAGCAACTAGCTACACTTACAGTAAAGGAAAGAACAATGGCAACGCCCGTCCCACACCCCCACCCCAAGAAAGCTGCTGACGTGAATTGAATTAAGGTTTCAAAAGAGGACCACACTGTCACTGATAAAACTCGAGCCAGGAAGATTGAAAGCAGATCTGTACTATTGCTTGTGGACTTGCTCTGATCACCTCCTATTTTCAGCTGCCAGGATTGATTCCATACAGTGATTGTAGGTCAAGGACTGAGAAGCCACCTTGGTCTTGCGTGGATCTGCCCCTTCTAAAACCCCACTGCGGGTAGTTTCTGGAAATAGCTTGGCTGTGGCTTTGCACTCTACTCACAACTAAACAAAATCAACGGTCTTCTCCTCACCTTCCTCTACTGTGGCATTCTGAAATTCCCTGCTTACCAAAGCCTCTCTCAGCCCTATTAGTAAATCTGAAAGTCTGAGGAAATTATAGAAATACCACCCTCATCACATGCCATTAGAGAAATAAGTTTCCTGCTTCTCCTCGGCGCGATTTTTACCTTCCTTAATCTTTCCACAGTTCTTCTCTTGGTAGTTTGCTATAAAGTTCTGCCTGGTTACCGTTTTACCAACCAGCCATGCAGTGAAACAGAAATGGAGAACATCTACTTTGGCTGAGAACTTGAAGGTGCTGCTTCTCTGCTACCAACCCGAATAAATTCACATTTGGCTTTAAACCAAGCTAATCTTTATTAAAAGGATTAACAATCCCATTTTAAACAATTCTTTGATTTATAAAGAGGGAGGTTGTTTAGCCTCCCAACCTTAGCTTAAATCATTAGGCTGCCAGATTCCTGGCCATTAAACTGAATCCTAGGTGGTTTCCCCTCGCTTTCTTCATAAAGCTGAGAAGGAAAAAAACATTAACTACCTCCATCCAGGCCCAACTGGAATTTTGTGCATAGACAGTTTGAATTGGTCTGAAAAGTGTGACTAGCTACCTACTTATTCACAATGCCTAGAAAACGGGCTACCAGACACGGTAGTGGTGAAAGCCCTGACTTTCCTGTCTGAGGTACTGGGTTGGTTCTAAAGTAGATCTTGGCAAGGCCCCTAATGGTCCGCCCAGCAGAATGATGCGCGCGTCACTCGGCTGTCAGGTGAGCTTGGATCTGTGCATCAGCTTTGGATGTGACCATTTATTTCTCTTGGCTTAACCACTAGGCTCTGTCCCTAACAGGGTCTACCCACCCGACCCACAGCTGGCTCAGTCTCAGCGCTAAGGTGCACTAGGGAAGGGTCTGGACAAAGATGAGTATTTGAGATCTCTTTGTAGCACAACATGAAAATGGTAGGGGACTTTGTCCTCTAACACCAAATGCCCTTGCTTTCGTGAGAACAAGAGCATGTGCAACTCACTGAATAAAACTGTTTCCTCCATCTAGGGGGAATTCTAGCATCTGCCCTTCCACTTTTGTTGAGAGAAATATTAGCTGACCTCTCAAATGCAGATGTTAAGAGAGAACAACTGGGTTGATCCATCTTTTGATTTTACACCATAGCTCCATTTTCCAAAAATATATATGTATGTACATATATATATTTCAGATTTACAGGGAATATTTTTTGTGAACAAGAAAAAAACTGCCCATAGAAGTCACAAGTGTCTGTCTTCTCAGGAAACCTCAATGATTTCCATGCTGCCTGAGAAGCTAGACTGACTGCCCACTTTCCCCAGCTCCTCCCGTGACCTGTTCTCTGACATGATGCTCTCTCCAAATTCCATCTGGCAACTTCTGCGTTTAAACTGCTTTTCAAAGGGGCTCTCTTCATGCCAGCTCCGCCGTGAGTCAGCTCTGTCACTTGGCTTCTGCCGCCTGCGCACAGAATAGACTTGGTCACTGCAGGTGGGCAGCTGGCTACAGCTGTAGGCAGAATAACCGGCATTGCCTCCATAGATGGCCGAGGCGGAGTAGAAGTGAGAGGACTCTGCAGCAAAATACCAGCTGTTGGTCAGGGAAGGGGTCGAGGTCTGGGGAGCCAGGATATCTGAATGCCAGCCCTTGAGGCCCAGCCCGGCAGACTTCGCGAGGTGTTGCTGGCTGGTGGAGAGGCCGAAAATGAAGCTGGTGTGGTGATTGTCCTCCACACTCCCACTTCGGTGCAATGGAGACAAGAAGGACCTCTGGGTGGCACCACTGTTGCTGCTTCTTACTGAGTGCAACCGCTTGCTCTGGGTATCTGATGGCCTGGCAGCCTGGGGCGTCTTGGGGATGTTGGCTTCCTCCTTATCCGGGCTGGTTTCAGGACTCTGCTCTGATACTTCCTGAACTGGGGAGAACTGGCACAGCTTGTTGGTCCCATCCAGGGTAGTGGAAGATTTATAGTATTCCAAAGCATCTTCCGATGAGGAGAAACCGTGTAAGGACGCTGCCACACTGGCTGAATACGACACTGATTTGATATCGAGAGAGAAGGAACGCTTGAGCTTACTGCTGTCTTCCAGCTTGTCTGAGGACAGGTGGATCCCATTGAGCGCCTGTACCAGTGGACTGTCCCCTAACAGTGACGGCTGTACGCTGGGCACACTGGCAGCACGCACAGGCCTCTGCCCCGCTGCCTCTGAGGTAGCAGAGTCGGCACAGGGTGGACTGAGGGACATCTCGCTTTTCTGTCCACCCTCTGAGACTGCAGGGACGGGTTCATTTGGCTTCTCCAGGTGCAGCAGCTTGAGTTTGCTCTTTGGCCCTGATGCTCCAGTCTGGTTCTTAATCTTCTTCTCATAGTCCAGGAGTTGGCCCAGAAAATTGAAGTTTGGAGATATAGTAGGTCTTTTTTCTTTCACAAATCTGTGAAGAAAGAAGAAAAACAAAAAATCCTGTATTTTACAACTACATTGTATCTTAAGAGTATTAAGGGAATAAATGAGATAGGGAATTATTAGACAGACCTTCTCAAATACCTTTGAATGAGGATTGGTTTCAAAGTTCAGGGAGATGCCCCAAGGGGGAGAACACAAAGGGCTTCTCTGAGTTGGGGGACCTCCACATCCCTGGAGCATGCTACACAGGAGAAGTCAGGCCCCAAAAGCTCTAGTTTTAGCCTCCTTATTTTCAAGGATCCAGGGCCCCCAATGCAACTAATAAGAGATGGTTCTCTGCCACCAAAGAACGCCCCCGACCCACACACACACCAGTGCTACCATCAGAAGCACAGTGTAGCACCCACTCTCCAGCTAAAAGTTCCAATATCGTCCCCTCTCAAAGTCCCCACAGTCACTTCTCAAGATATTTCACATTTTAAATTAATGGCAAAAAGATGATGGTATCAGATGGTCAAAATATCAAAGCACACATTTCTGCATTCCTTCTTTTTGTGCTGAACATGAGAGAATACCCAAAGTGCTAAGCACTACACTAATGCACTGAATTATTTATTTAATCCTCAAAACTACCCTATGTGAGCTGGGTGTAATCATCCCCTTCATGTAGATACACCAAGTCCATAGAGACTTGCTCAAAATCACACAGCTCCTAAATGGTGGCACTGGATTCAATACTAGGTCTGTCTAATGTCTGGGTCCATTTTTGTAGCCAACACATTAAAAAAGATTCATCAAGGGATCAAAACTCATAATAAATAGAAACAGTCTCTTAGAAATGGTAGACATATTCTTCAATGGCCCAGAACCTCATGAACACTCTTTAGATGAGGCAGGAGTAAAACTGCACTAACAATTTGCATTTGAATAAGGAACCCAAAAAACTCCATGGAAACCAAGTGACCTAAAGCAAATTAACAAAGCCAGAAATAACTGGCCCAACCATAACAAGCATAAACGTAGGAATTTGAAACCCCCTGTATTTATACAATAGCGAGACCCCATCTCCTAAGTGAATGAATGAATGAATGAATAAATGAATGAATGCAGGGTCCTCATAATGAAACTTTGTAACATGACACAAGGGTGCCTTTTCTTCTAGTTTCCACACGGAGCAGGAGGACCTCAGGGAGAAAAGCCTGAATGAAGGACCCGGCCGCTCCAGTCTCCTGCCTCAGATAGGAAGCTGTTCAGGCAGCTCTTTTCTGTTTTTCAAATTGAGAAAAAAGTCCAACTGTTAAAGCAGGCCTGCTCCAGGTGTTTCTATTTTTGATTCTTTATCACAAAAAAACCTAACCACTTCTACCACCTAAGGCATGCAGGGGACGCAGATTCATCAGAGACTGGGGGGCGACCCTGTCAAAATTAGACACTGCAAAATCTGGCCAACTCTAGAATGCAGAACATTTTACGCAATGAAGCAGACTGACAGGTGGTTTTATCCTTGCGTTCATTAGGCTTTTTCCTCACAGCAATACAAAGTTTGAAGCAAAGTAGAGATTCTATAATGAGCATTCTGCTAGAAGTTTTTTCCCCTCATGTATAAATTAGAACAAATGATATTTCCCCACTTAGGGAAAAGAATAAAATCCCATAATAGGATAGGAATCTCTGCCTGGACTTGTTGTTCCTTGGGCTCACGAAGTAACTGACAACGAATTTGACACGGGAGGGCAGAATTAACACTAAATGATAAAACTGTGTTCTTCTCCAATCTTTGCAAGACCATTTAAAAACCCACAGTAATCTGTAGAGAATGTGACTAAAATAATCGAGATCTGCTTCAATCTGGTTACCCACCCTCATTATCTACTCATGTTTCAGGTCAAATGAAAAGCCAATCACAGGGGACACAATCTTGTCCTCACCTGTAAGCTTCATCTAAAGACATGTCCATCCTCTTCATGATGTAGGCAATGGCGATGGTGGCTGAGCGAGAGATCCCGGCTAAACAGTGCACTAGGACACATCCGTTGGAGGCTTTTGCTTTCTCTGAATGAGTCAAATTCAAGAAAGGTCACTACGACGATTTTGTCTGGCAGCGAAATCTTGTTTCCATTTACTTACTCAGTATCTTTCACCTCAAAAACCTCAAAGAAAATCTCATCTATTTATATCATAGGTACTCTTTCAACAGTCATTTGAGGAGGTAGGGGGAGATGATTTCCTCACCATTGACATACAGGACAATTAAGGTCCAAAAGTGCTAATAAGCGATTTGTTACTAAAGTTGCGTGACTCTTATTTCGGTACTTTTCACTATGTATTTTTTACTTTATTATTAGCATTATTAGTATTCTTTAGAGACAGGGTCTCATCCTGTCGCCCGGGCTGAGTGCAGTGGCACAGTCGTAACTCACTGCAGTCTCCAACTCCTGGGCTTAGGCAATCCTTCAGCCTCACCCTTCCAAGTAGCTATGACTACAGGCGCATACCACCACACTCGGCTAATTTTTAAATTTTTTGTAGAGATGAGGTCTCACTATGTTGCCCCAGCTGGTCTTGTACTCCTGACCTCAAGGGATTCTCCCACGTTGGCCTCCCAAAGTGCTGGGATTATGGGCATGAGCCACCATGCACAGCAGTATTTATTATTTAATAAACTTTCCTGGGTATAAACGTTACATTGTAATTATATGATTCTATTTGCACAGTGTAGAGAATTTCAGAAACAGAAAAGTATATAAAAAAGGAAATAAGAACCATTCAAAATTCCGTCCTAAGATACAGCTAATATTTGGTTTACTCAGGTTATCTGACAATTTCTTCCCTGATTACATAACAGAGTTAAATTTTTAAAAATCCATTTTCATTTAAAATATATGTGACATACATTACTATTTAAAAAGGAGGGAGGTGGGGGAGGTCAGAGAGGATCACAATGATATCATATCACAACACAAAAAGATGCCTGACCAAGTAACTTAAAATGCTGAAACTCATAGTACCTGTCTTCATATGAATTCCCTATTTTTCTTAAGGAAACTTTTCTGTATGTCATAAAATGACTCAATTTTATTTGCTGAATTTAAGAAGGAAAATCGGGTATATGCCATGAATCAGGTTTAACAGGTCACTTTTTAACAAGAACCAAGAGAACTTTTAGCCCTTGCTTGATACCCGGGAGTTACTGTCTTACTGCATCATCTTAATTCCCTGTAACATGGTGGCAGTGCTCATGGACACTGTGTTAGAACCAAAGAACCACGGAAACCCAGTGCTGCCAAATCTCACTGTTGAGAGGCTTACAGAGCTTGCATGTTGAAGTAGGTGAAGTTATCCCCATATATCCAACATAACACAAATGTGAGTTGCCTGGAAACAACTACCATTTTAACCAGTACTTTGACTGCCTTAATTTTAAACAATCAAATGCATGCTTAGCCATGAAGCTGTTGCCACGGAACCAAATTCTTTCCTTTTCATTCTTGGTAGATGCTACCAAAAGTTTACCAAACCTTATGTTAGAATTTCTATAATAAACAGACATATGCAAGGAATCTGTTCTGGCAGCTGAAAAATACAAGGCTGCTCAATCTCACTGCCTATGCTATAAATATTACAGATTTCTAGTGTACATGATTTATTATTCATTATGTACAAAACAACATAGGGATTTTGGATAGTGTATGAATAATCAAGCAGCAAGCAGCTTCCCTTCTAAATAGGGAAACCAAACCCAATAAAACAATAATAAGTGAATACAAAGCAACACTGAAACAAAGAATTAAGTACTACACAGAGTAATACGTAAACCTGCGTACATAAAGTCCCATGCCTTCCTGTGCCTACACAGTACTCTTCCTTCTCTCAGCTATAATTCATCCTATATGTTTCCTCTTTTGCCATGGCTGCTAAGAAGCTCAAAGCTAAGGTTTTCACCCAATTTCAACAGGAAATGGCAATTCGGATTTTCTGTCACAGTTACTGTAGTCCTATATGACTTGGTTCTTGCGCTGTCATCCTACTTTAACGTGTATAATGTGTACGTGCGAGAATATGTGTATCTTTTGGTCCTAATCTCTTATTGTAACATGCTTCAAATCCTTATTGGAAGTAGGCTGGGTTTAAATGTTTTTTTTTTTTTGAGTGTTGACAATATTCTTATTATTTTTAATAAATATTTCAAAAACTAGACATAAGAACCTAGACGGTTCTTCCTTCTAACATTCCCCCTAAAAGGGTCTAATACTAGGCACACAGCAGCATACATCCAGTTAATACTAGCTGATGGATACATATTTTAAAACAGCAATCTTTATAAAAAAATTTTTAAAAGGTTGGAAAGAAATAAAACATTGTGTTATGATGTTGAGGTTATAGGGGTTTTTTTTGGTTTTTGTTCTTGTTTTTTTAATATAGGAAATTAAGGAGCCTCTGCAGCTTTCTGAACAGAGAACCACCAGAAGGAAATGATGGTGAGAATTGGAAATTCAGGTTGCCATCACAGAAATTCAGAAATAAAATCTAGGTTAAAAGGGGGAAGAGAGAAATGCAAACGGAAAGGGTAAAGACCCAGTGAGGATGAGAAGTTACAAAGGCAAAAAGGAGGAAGTAATAACTAAGTGAGGTTACAAAGTAAAATTCCAGGGAGAGACAGAAAGAGAGGAACAGCTCATAACAATTTTAAAAATATTTATTAAGAGCCCATGATGAGTCAGCTACTTTGCAAGGTGTTCAATGCACACACATTATCTATTTTAACCCTCACAATATCCTGATAAAGTAGACATATTACCTTCAGTTTCCAGATGAGGAAACTGGGGCACACAGAAGTTTTGAGTAACTTATCCAAACCACTTAGCTAGTGACTGGGAAAGACAGGTCTCAAATTCAGACAATTTGGCCCAAAGTACTTCCTCTTAATCTCCTCCCTATAGCGTCTCCATGCAGAGTCATGAGTTTGCTGGGGGTGAGGGCACAGGAGTCCAGGACACAGCGAGGAGGGAACGAGAGCGCAGGAAGCAGCCAGCTGGGCTTGGGCACATCTCATGAGTATCCCACGGCACAATCAGCCAAACCTTGTACTGCTGCCTACCGTAACTAAAAATAAAGATAAAATTCCACGAAAACCTGAGTCCTTCCAACAAACCCAGTGACTTACTGAAATTTAATCTGAATAAAAAAGAAAAAAATACATATATGAGCCTACAAGTCATTAAGTCCACGTATAGGGGTACATCTTCCACTTACATACCCTGCCATGACTAACCATAGCCTTAAATGCCATGCAGGTGAAGACTGGCAATTATAGTGAACATGGGCAAATTCAAAAAGTGGGCTGGAGATTGTGCCTGGAGTTATCTACACAGGATAAGGACCATGATGCTAGCGAATAGGACCAAGCAAATGAAATACTGGTAAGTAAAAAATAACCGCAGGTAACACAAACAAATTATGGTATGTGTTTGTGTGGAGGTGTCAGCCAAGTTGAAACATAGTAAAGTTCCTTTTGCTCGAACGAAAATTGGCATAATGAGCTGGTATCTCCCATGAAAGAAGAAAGTACATTGGGGCAAACTGCCTCACATTCTCTTTTCTCCTCAGTCCTCCTAAAGCTTAGACATTGCACAACTTAACAGAATCAGGTTCTCTTCTAGACAGATCCTGAAATTGCATTTTTAGCTGAAAATAGAGCCAAATGTCTCTGGATCAATGTAACATGCAGTGGGAACATTAATTATAATTGTTATTTTTTAAAAAGGCAGAAAACTGAATGATATACTTAGTATTTCTTAGAAGTACAATGGTGGGGGATACTAATTTGGGAGTTTTGTTTGTGATTATTTTAATCTGAACTATCCAGGTCATTTATCTTCAGATGTTTCATAGAATGAGTCCTAATTGAAGATGAAACCCTTGTCAATCTGGAAATCTTAAAAAAAAAGAGAGAACTGTTTTGGAACTACTCAAAGCTCCAAAAGCATTACCTGGAAAACTCCTCTTATAGATGAAAAATATAGTGGGGTGTTTACTTTACATAATTCTACCTTTATTTTTTTTTTGTTTTTTAAGGAGATGAGTTCTTGATCTGTTGACTAGGCTGGAGTGTAGAGGCATGATCACAGATCACTGTAACCTTGAGCTCCAGGGTACAAGCAATCCCTTGCCTTAGGTGTCCACAATCATGCCCAGCTAATTTTTTTTTTTTTTTTTTTTTTTTGAGACAGAGTCTCACTCTGTTGCCCGGGTTAGAGTGCTGTGGCATCATCTTAGCTCACAGCAACCTCAAACTCCTGGGCTCAAACGATCCTCCTGCCTCAGCCTCCCGAGTAGCTGGGACTACAGGCATGTGCCACCATGCCCGGCTAGTTTTTTCTATATATTTTTAGTTGTCCGATTAATTTCTTTCTGTTTTTAGTAGAGACGGGGTCTCGCTCTTGCTCAGGCTGGTTTCGAACTCCTGAGCTCAAACAATCCGCCCGCCTCAGCCTCCCAGAGAGCTAGGATTACAGGCGTGAGCCACTGCGCCCGGCCCCCAGCTAATTTTTTTTTGGGTAGAGACGGGGTCTTGCTCTGTTGCCCAGATTGACCTCGAATTCTTGACCTCAAGTGATCCTCCTGCCCTGGCCTCCCAATATGCTGGGATTATGGGTGTGAGCCACCACACCTGGCCTACATAATTCCCCCCTTTTAAAGGCACTAGTTATTTTTAATTATAATAACCAATTCAGAGTGTTTGATTATGGATTAGAGTGCTCAAACTTAGGTGACTGGGGATAAAAAACAACAGAAACTCCTCACACAGAACACTGAGACCCACACTCCTTGCTGTGCTGCTCAAGAGCCAGCAGTGTTTCCCCTCTGGTCAGCCACCCTCCCTTCAAAAAGCATTTCAAGTGCACAGCTCCAGTTTACCATCAGCAGACCTGATCCTGTGACACTAAAACGTCACAACAGCACCTAGGACGCAGAGAAGCTCCAGAACTGAGCGTGCCCAAGAGAAGAACGAAGCATGGCACAGACCAGCTCCTGTCCCGACCACCGCCGAGGAAGTGACCAAATGTACGTGGGTGTCGGGATTCTATTAGATCCAATACTACTTGACATTGTTGGCACACGGACAGAGGCTTAACAATCTTGTGACATAAAAACTTTAAATGTAATGAGACTTATTTTCACAGGATTTGCCTTCTCTCTGGGGAAAACACAGCAGCAAGGTGACAGCGAATATCACCAGACTGCCCAATAGTTTTTTATAGGGTTTGAAAAAGTGGGGTAGAAAGTTTAACTCCAAAAGTTTAACTGATTTTCAAACACTTGTAGATACACAATGACAGATCCTATGAGGATTAACCTTGGTAGTGTTAAAAGTTAGCTAGAATGTCACAAGGCCAGTCCCTTAGGGACAAGCACCACACATACGTCCCCTGGACCACTGAATGAGTTAAGTAGCATCATGTGTTGTTTTCAGACTTGAAATCTCTGAAACAGGCTCCTTTTCTCTAATGAAAAAAAGGATGGGAAGGAGTACACCCATACATGAGACAATAAACTTGTAATATTATTTGAGCTACTTACCAATGAAATCTACTGATTTGTCCAACCATGGCAAAATTTTCTCACAAAAGCTATCATTCACAGGCACTCGCAGGAAATGGGACTCAGGGATGAAGTCTGGCTTTGGACAGGTATTGCTGGCATTTAACACGTAACCAATTCCATTCTGCTGCATCAGCTCCTATGGAGAGACAGCAATTAAGGTGACTAATAATTTACTACCATGATAATTTGAAAGAGTAAAATCACATGTAATGATAAAAATGACCAATTTCCTTAAAATAATCAGAGTTTATTCACATCAGAGAAATCCCAAAACCCAGCAAAATGACATCTAGAGACTTAAGTTAAAGCAAAAACAATTTTAAGGACAAAAAAGGATGTTTAAAACAGTATGCTTGAAGACCACATATCATTAATATTCACAACTTTCCTTATCTTCATTACTACAGAAAGAGGTAGAATAAAGAATACAAAATAAAACAACAGTTTACACAACTTTAGAATATATGCACACACAACAAGAACATTTTCTTTCCAAGAATATGGTGGTTGTTCTCTAAGATATAATCCTAC
>CAUYSK010018781.1:0-13461 GCA_963575035.1 Avahi laniger
ATCCTCCTGCCTCAGCCTCCCGAGTAGCTGGGACTACAGGCATGTGCCATCATGCCCAGCTAGTTTTTTCTATATATTTTTAGTTGTCCGATTAATTTCTTTCTAGTTTTAGTAGAGACGGGGTCTCGCTCTTGCTCAGGCTGGTTTCGAACTCCTGAGCTCAAACAATCCGCCCGCCTCAGCCTCCCAGAGAGCTAGGATTACAGGTGTGAGCCACCGTGCCCGGTCATCACCTGTATAATTCTTAAATGAAGCCAATATCCCGGTGTAGCATGAAAACGCCAGTTAGAGTGGAAGCTACAACTTA
This sequence comes from Avahi laniger, assembly GCA_963575035.1. Lineage (NCBI taxonomy): Eukaryota > Metazoa > Chordata > Mammalia > Primates > Indriidae > Avahi > Avahi laniger. The sequence continues at coordinate 308 of CAUYSK010018781.1, forward strand.
TAAACGTGGAGCAGCGAGAACTTTCTGTTCCTGAACCCAACATGGTACTAGGGTGTGTAGCAGCCCCTTCATAGACTGAACTGGCTGCCACTAAAGCCCTTCTCTACTATTTTGTGTTGTTCCGCTGACTCTTGGACCTGACTTAAGTTTCAGAAGTACGAAGGTGGAAAAAAGCCCCCAGAAGGCAAATTTCAGCTCAATGAAAGGAAGAGCTTTCAAATAACTAAGCAAGCATGCAAAGGACACTTCTGGAGGTAGTGAGTTGTTCACCATAGAACCAGGAACAATATCCATAAGAGAGGCCAACAAACAGCTTCACTTGAAGTGGGAAGTTCTTTCCAACTCAGAGATCCTGTATTCTGACTGCGAGCACCCCAGGCGGCAGGAAGCCTACCAGAAACCCTGTCCTGCCCTGGGCACTTCTGATTTCCCACATGCCTGTCCACATGCAGCTGACCTCTCACAGTGCAGGCAGAAGAGGAAAGGTAGGCAGGCTGCCCACCTCCTGGGGATTAGAGAGATGGGCCTTAGCGAGCCAAGAGCCAGGCACCCCAGGAAGGGCAGTCTTCTGGCTCTGGGACGATGTGCCAGGATGGCTCGCCCTGCACTCTGCTTATTCTCCCAGAGTCCCAAGCCCTTTCTGTCACGCGGAAGATGTCAGGGCTGTACACCACACCGTGCACGTGAGCCTTTGCAGGTCACAAACCACTTGCCTGCATTCTATTCCATTAAGCCTCCCAGCAACCCAAGAGGTAGGCAGCAGCCAGCATATCCCTCATCAGACACCCCTGATGGAGAAACGGAAGCTCAGAGAGGTGCCCAAGGCCACACCGTGCATAACAGAGACTCCAATCTACATCTCCCGGTTCCAGGCCCCGAGTTTTCCTTTCAGCCAGGCTGTCTCAGAGAGGCCACATGAATCATCAGGAGAATCTTCATCTTGTCGCTGGACCCTTGTACCCAGTGCCTTTCTCAGTGGCCTAGGCTACACCCAGACAGTCTCTGAACTGGAGTGGACCCATCCTACAGATGAGCACGTTAAGGGAGGAAAAGCTTTGACAGAATGACTCAGTGGCAAAGAATAGAGTCTGACTTCTAGTCCTGACCTCAAGCATACAGCTGACAAGGAAGGAGAACCGGAGCGCAGTTCTCTCCCTCCTGCCTGCCCAGAGCAGCCTCGCTGTGGGTGCCAGCTGGGCCTGAGTCCCACCCACATTTCATGCCAAAAACTCAGGGAGTCCACAGCTGACAGGCCTCCCGCCTTCACGTGCCGTGGCGTTGAGGGAGGCCTGTGTGCAGTGGGTCTCCGCTGTCCTAGTTTCCTGGCTAAAGACCTAGATAGAGTATCTAAATTTTCCTCCAGCCAACTGCTGCCCCAGATTTAGCCTCTCTGATGGATAAGTCTGTCTCTCTCCCCACCAGTGCCTGTGTCTGTCACTTCATCCCATCCCCGGACTTCCTGAATCACCTATCTTTAAGTTGCTGACAATACGGTGGAATCCTGACTTGAAATGCACAGAATTGTATAAAGAAAATGCCAGAACTCTAACTCGAGATCCGGAGGAGAGCCTGGAGACACAGAGGCCCAGACTCGGCGGGGTGTGGAACTACTGCACCATCGCGATGCCGATCCTCAAATCCACGCCAGCCAAATACAGATCCTCAGTCTTTTTTTTTCTTTTTAATCAACGAAATGATTCTGAAGTCCAGCTGGAAGGATAAATGAGCAAGAATAACTGATAAAATTTTAGAAGAAGAAAAATGAGAGTGGATTGTCCTATTGGATTAAAATCAAGATGAAAAGTTGCAAAAATCAAACTGTTCATTCATTGACTCAATCCACAAACACTGATAACGTGCTCGTCTTGGACCAGGAGCTGTGCCAGGCCCTGGGAATGTCCGGAGTGCAAAGGGGACATGGTGCTTCTGGCCCGTAGGGCCCGATGCAGAGCCCAGGGACGGCTGGCTGGGAAGGGTGAGGAGTTCCTAAGAGACGAGTGAGGCAGTCCAGCGCTGAATCAAGGTGATGGCTCTGGCCCTATGGCTGTCTGGGACAGGACAAGTGGCAGAGAGCAGTGGACTAAATCAGGCCCTCCCTCTGTTGGCTCCTCTGGACAAGCCACTCTGCAGCTTCCGGCCTCAGACAGTTCACACACTGGATGGGCCAGTATTAATAACGTGATCACAATACTACCAAACACAGATACTCATTAACCACATATTATGTGCCAAGCACTTTGTATGTAACATCTCACTTAGCCCTCATGACATCACTAATAATAAGTTCTAGGCTGGGCACGCTGGCAGAGGATCGCTTGAGCTCAGGAGTTCAAGATCAGCCTGAGCAAGAGCAAGACCCTGTCTCTACTAAAAATAGAAAAATTAGCCAGGCATCATGGTGTGTGCCTGTGGTCCCAGCTCTTTAGGAGGCTGAGGCAAGAGGGTCACTTGAGCCCAAGAGTTTCAGGTTATCGTGAGCTACAGTGATGCCATTGCACTCTACCCACAGTGACAGAGTGAGACCCTTTTTCAAAAAAAAAAAAAAAAAGATAGGTTACATTAATCTATTATTATCCCCATAATTCAGACAAGAATATTGATTTTTAGAGAGGTTAAGTAACTTGCCCAAGGTCACAAAGCTAGAAGTGGTGAAGGTCAGACACAAACACAGGCAGCCTGGCTCCAGAGTCTTCCCAGCCTTTCAGGTGCGGTAATGACGCCTCAGATCAGGCAAAGCCCCTGCTGCACAGAGATTCCAAATGAAGTGGGCTTCAGCGGCTCACCACCCTCAAATGAGGCAAGAGTCTCCTGTACCTCACAGGCTACCTCGTCCAGTGCTTGGCCTGCTTTGTTGACTTTCAGAGAATGAAAGAACTTCTGAGATCGTCAAACCCAATCACCGTTATGGTACCAGAAGCCCCTCTGTGGGTAACAGAGGCCACTACAGCCACCTGTGAACACTGACAAGTGGCTCATGACCTGCTGACACAGCTTGTGACAATTCTGGATGGCGCTTTTTCTGGAAGGTGATCACTCACCCTTTTTACTTTCCTCCCAGGGGTTGGCGAGGAGAAAGACATTCCTTGCCAAGAAGCTATGACAAGTCCTAAGCACTGTCGTCCTGCCTGGCCTCCCTGCCCTGCTCCGTCTGGTTCTCCAGCAAGGCCTGAGTGCCCAGCTCGCCTACATCACTCCCCAGTGCTAGGAGCCCGAGCCGGCGCAGCTGCCGGGGGCCCACAGAGCGCGGCAGGAGGGGAGTGTGCGCCTACCTCTCTCTGCTCCCGCTGAAGGCACAGCTCTTCTGTCTCCTCCATCAGTTTGTCTGCCAAAGCAAGCACATACACACATACACACTCACCAAAGGCTCGCTCTGCATCCAAGGTCCTGAGGTGGCCTCTGTAACCCCAGCATCTCCCAAGGAAGAGGTCAGCACCCCGCCAGCCAGAGGGTGGGGCTAGCTCCTGGGGACGGAAGCCGCCTCACTGGCCTGAGCTGCCGCCCCCCTTTCCCATCATCGTCCCTGGTTTGTGCCTTCACAGGGCCATGAAGGGCCACGTCCTCAGAAGCTCAAGCGGGTGTCCGCTATAGCCGGGCCAGTCCCCACTGGGCCTCCCACCTGCACTCGAGCCTGCCTGGTGGGGGCGGGCAGAGTTTTAGGGGAGGTGTCTGGAGCAGTCAGGGGGGACAGTAATGAGCCCCGAGAGACTAAGCAGGCAGAAGGGGACAGGGTCCCAGGCAAAGGAGCAAACCCTCAGTCTTACAGGCTTCTCTCTCAAACAGAGCATAGGCCAACCAATCAGGGCCACAGGGGCCTGGAACCCTGTGGCCAAGTTTAAAGTGGTCTGGGGGAGTGGCCGAGGGCAAGTCCAGGCCCTGGGGACCTGGGTAGGATAACATCAACTCCGCTTATGGGGCCCTTACTGCTTGCCTGACACAAGCACATACGAACACTTTCTCATTTAGCTCGATCCTCCTACCACTTCTAAAACCACGGACTATTTCTATCTCCATTTTAAGGGTGAGGAAATTGAGGCTGAGCTGCCCAAAGACGCACAGAGCCGACAGATGAGTGACGAGGCTGGACGCAGAGCCCAGGTTCCTAACCACCAGGCTCTCCTACCTTCAGCCACGCTGGCCAAAAGGACACATACTGCACCATAAAGCCCCCACGTGCCTAACTGGTCTCTGGCTCCTCGTAGCCTGCAAAGCCCCACCTGAGACACCCCCAACCCTGCCCGGGTCCTCCACCAAGCCCCTGGCTATACTCCCCAGCCCCCAAGTGCGACCATTAGGGAGCCTCAGCTTCCAGTGCACCCCTCCAGCCAACCTAAATACTCCTGCTTTTCCTTAGCCAACTGCAGCCCCTGGGCCTCCAGGCTTTTGATCATGGCTTCTCCCAGCTGGGCATTCTTCCAGGTCCTGGGGAGGGAGGGCAGATTGGACAGAGGAGAGAAGGGGAAGAAACAGAAAAGTGTTAAAATGGAAGGGGAGAAGAGAAGGAGCGTGCATAGGTTTTGTACCTGCCTGTCCTTTCTCCTCCAGAACCCCAGCTTGCGTTCTCTCTGGCACCCATGGCTCTGGGCACGCCACCAGCACGGATCACTCACGGGAGCTGGAGGCTGGCCCAGGCTGCAAAGTGGGCCATGGGGGCTGGGCCAACAGCACTTTCAGAGCAGGGAAGAGATTGCTTCCCAGGTGGATTTCTACACCACAGAATGCCCTGCACCTGGTGCAAGGCCGGACACAGGGCACACAGTCAGTGCCGCTTGTTGGGTGAAAAGCATGACACAGCTCAAATAGGCAGGGTCCAGGAAAGGAATCTATGTGCAAATCGACTGTGTCGGGCTGGGGATTTCTGTGGGCTGGACCCCAATTCACGAAGCACTAGCTCTGGTCTTTGCAAAAATTAATTATGGGTCTGGGAAGGTGAGATGGGTGTGAGGAGGTGCCAAATATGACTGCTGGGTTGACTCCCAAGAGTTGGAGACAAATGGAGCCCACAACTGCCACTTGTGGCTCTAGACACTTCCCAAGCTCACTTAGGGGACTGCTCACAAATGCTCTATAACCCTGCCTGTCTCCTCCCACCTACCCTAGCCAACTCCCAAAACCCTGTCCCTGTGCCCACCAGGATCCCAGCAGAGGCAGGGAGTTCAGGGTGGGCCCAGCCCATATCCCGCCCCTTGGAGCTTCAGGCTGCCCCCCCTGGCCGTGAGCACTTACACCTTCCCGGACTCCTGCAGCATCTCCAGCCACTGGGTCTGCTCGAACTCAGACTCGGCAGCCAGCAAGACGTTCCCCTGACAGAAAGAGGAGCCACAGTGTGGCTGAGAAGCAGCCACTTTTCGGGTGATGGAGGCCCAGCTCTGCTCTCCCACCTCTCCCCACGTCCCTGGGCACTGACCCCTCCCAGGCCAGGCCACAGAGGGGTCGCCCTGGGGAGCCTGAGGAGCTGGTCTTCCCCTGCTGAGCCCAGGCTGAGGGGAGAGCCTTACTCACGTGGAAGTCCTGGTGGGAGATCTTCATGGCGTAGGGCATGCTGGGCTCTTCCTTGGCTTCCACCAGGCAGCCCCCCAGAGGGATGACGCCCTGAGGGAGAACCAGAGCAGGCAGCCCCCACCCCACCCAGCTCAGGTCACTCAGGGACCCAGGGGCCCCGGGACAAAGCCAAGTCCTGCCAACAGCCCCTGGTGGGAAGCCAGAACCTAAGGCCACTGGGCAGAGGCCAGACTGACTCCCAGAGCAGGGAGGAAAGGGCGGACAGGCTCGGGGTACAGGAGGGTGGGCGTCTAGCCCAGGAGGCAGGCAGGGGGTCTTTTGCCCCAAGAGCATTTGCTCTCCAGACTCTCTGCTAGACCAGAGCAATGCAGCAGACGGTCCCCATCCCTCACAAGACACATTCCCTGATGTCCCCGCTGGGCCCTTCCCCACATGGCGCTGGGGAGGAGCTGCCTCACCTTAGGATGTATATTGAAGTATTTATTGGTTTCAAAGCTCTTTCTTTCGCTCTCAGAGTAGTAAAGCAGAAAGCTCTCTTTGATGATGAAAAACCTATAGTGGGTGGTAGGGAAGGAGGAGCAACCAGGAGAGAAGAGGTGAGGTTTCTTGGGACAACAAGAGTGCCCCGGGGCCCTGGACTCTCCGCTCAGATCATCCTCTCCAACTCACGTTCCTCATGTCCACAGAAGCCTCAGCCGCCCAGCTGAGCCCCTGCAGGCAGCCCGGCCCTCGCACCCGAGAGCAGCTGCAGTGGGAGCCCCACGACTCACTTCCGGGTCTGGCTACCTTCGTTCCCCCTCCAGCCACCACCCTCAGCACAGCAGGGTGGCCGGGTCCTTCCCTGGCACCGTCAGCCCCTTGAGTCATCACCTCTAGTCTCTTAGGGTCTCCTTCAGGAGTGGAAGGAAGGAAAGAAGGTGCGAGCTGCCAAGATGGGTCTTTGGCAAGTAAGGCTGGCGACCAAATGGAACTGGGGTACTAGGCCAGCGAGGCTAGGTCTGCAGCCCTGAACACCCCCAGTGTGACACCTGCCCTCCCTTTGTCTCAGACTGCTCCCCGGCCTCCTGTGGGGACTCAGGTCTAACGGAGGGTCTCTCTCTGTGACGTTGGGGACTCTCACAGGGCTAATGGTTAGAGCTGACTGTGATAAGACACCAAGTGCCCTCCAGGGGAAGACCCAATTGGGCCTTAAAGCCCCAAGGCTCAGGGACAGCCAGAGTGGTGGCTCCTTCAGGGCCCTGCTAATGGCACTGTTGTCGTGAGGGGATGTGAGTGGCATGCGGAGATTCTGAAAGTTGTTGAGTACGTGGGCACGTGCGTCTGGGGAGAGTTTAAAGCAGTGCTGTCAGCTCAGGTGGGCTCACGGTGGCCAACAGCGTCCATCTCTCCCCTGCTCTGTATTCAGTGACACGGCATTGGTAGCTTGATGGTGACCATGGCGGGAGTATTATTTATATCATGAAAATCAATCACTGCAAAACTGTCGCGCCCCCTCCCCAAGAGCCTGGGGTTACACGTTTACCAGCACATCTCTGGTTGAAAGAGCCCTCTTGCGAGGGCTTGGAAAGGTTGCTGGCGAGCGTGATGAAGTCAGTGAATCTCAGGAGGTCCACAGCCATGTGATCTCTCCGGAGCCCCCAGCAGCCAGGACTGCTGACCACTGCCATCTCTCCCCTCCTGGGGAGAGTGAAGCTCGGTTTTGTGTGAGCCTCATGCCAACCCACTTTCTTCATTTGCACCGTCCCCCTCTGCCCAGCACACAGCCAATGCACCCCTGCAGGCCCTGCTCCAGGTGACACCCTGCTAATGCCAACTCTTTCCTCAGGGCTGTCTGCTCCCAGTGCAGACAGAACACAAGAACACCACCCGCTGCAGAACTGCGGTGACATTCTGCTCGCCTCTCAGCTTTCTTGCTCCATCTGCACTTCCGCCTGTCTGTGCTCCTCACTAGGCTTGCATGGCCCTGCAAATGGAGACCGGGCTGCAGTCCCTCCTTCTGTCCCTCCCTCTCGCTCTTCATCCAGCTGGGCTCTTCTCACCCTCAGTGACCAGCCCAACCCACGCTGACATCTGAGCTCCTCCTGCACTTGCTGACCGGGCCATGCATTTGGCACTTAACACCTACTGCCACACCCTGTGTGCTCAACTTGTCCTGAGGGGGTGCTAGGCTCCTAGAGGGTGGGGCTGTCCCACTTCAGTCCCTTGAGCCAAGGTAGATGTTCCCTGTGTCTGTCCCCTGCCTGTTTCAAAGGAACTTCACAGAGTAGCTAAGAGCATAAGCTTTGGCATCAGGCAGACCTGCGGTTTTCCAGCTGGGGGGCCTTGGGCAACCAAGCCCACCTCTCTGGGTCTCAGTTTCTTTACCTGTAGAATGGGGGTAATAGCACCTACCTTATGCAGCTATTCTGAGGATCAGGTGAGGTATTGCTCCTCACTCTGCCAATTTGCAGAGGACTCAGGACAGAGCTGAGAGAAGCATCCCCAAGGTCTGAATATGCAGGACTGCAGGGAGGGGTGAGGCAAGCAGCACAGGGCTGCCTGCTGGGACCTCCTCCTCTCCCTCTCCCTCCCCCTCCATGGCTTCTGAAATACTGCTAAGGACTGAATCCTGTCCCGCCTCCAAATTACTCTGTTGAAGCCTGCACCAAATGCAACTGTTTCTAGAGACAGGGTCTTCAGGAGGTGATTAAGGTTAAATAAAGTCTTAAGGGTGGAGCCCTACTCCAGTAGGACTGTGGCCCTGTAAGTGGAATATCTGTCTCCCTCCCTCCCTCTCTCCCCCAACCACGTGAGGACATATCGAGAAGGTGGCCATCTGTGAGCCAGGAAAAGTGTCCTCACCAGAACCTGACCATGCTGGCATCCTGATCTCAGAGTCCCAGCCTTCAGAACCTCGAGAAAATATATTTCTGTGGTTTAAGTCACCCAGTCTCAGGGCAAAGCACTGCGCCAGGCCTGGAGGGTGGGCAGGCAGACGATCATTGCACGCACAGGCCGGGGAGAACTGGGCTCTGGGGTCCAACAACCCCCATTCCTCAAGCTGCAGCCTCGGGCCGGCTCCCAGGCTCACTGAGCCTCTTTCTTCCCCTATAAAATGGGGGCATAGATATCTGTGTCTCTTAGGGCTGCCGAAAAGATTCCTTCATGGATTCAACAAATGATTGCTAAGCTCCCACTCTGCGCCAGGCTCTGCTCTGGGTGCTGGAGAGACAGTTGTGGATAAAAGAGACAAAAACCCCTTCCCACAGAGCTTACACTGCTTGCATGTAGTGGAGGTGGGGAGCAGACAGCAAATCAATGAGAGTGAGAAAGAGACATCCCATGCCAGGTACTGATCAATGCTATGGAGAAAAATAAATCAGGGGGGTGCAGTGGGAGTGCCAGGTGAGAGTAAGGACAACATTAAAGAGGTGGTGGGGGAGAACCTAATTCACAAGTGACCTTTGTGGAGAGAGAAGGTGTTCCAGCAGGGAAGCCGCAGGTGCAAGGGCCCTGAGGTGGGAAGCGTGCCCAGCTCTGGAGGGAACTGCAAGACTGCAGTGGCTGGGCCAGATTGCACCGGGCCCTGTGGCTACGGCAATGACAATAACGATCATGCTAACATTTATGTAGCACTTACCGCAAAGCACAACTTATTCCAAGCAGTTACCTCTGTTACTGCATTTAATGCTCATGATGACCCTAAGAGGCAGGTGCTCCCTGCGTTTTACATGGACAGAAATGAAGCAGAGAGGTGGCACGATTTGCTGCAAGTCACATCGCTCGCTGCTAGAGGCCGGCTTTTCTCCGGGTGAGAGAGACGGCCACCGGAGGGCCCTGAGCAGGAGTGACGCGATCTGACTTGCATTGCGAAAGGCTCATCCTGGCTGCAATATTGAGGACAGACTGCTGAGGTGGAGGCAGGGGGATCTGTTAGGGGCTATTGCCACACATCGTCAGGGGGCAAGAGAGGATCCAGTGAGTAGAGGCACTTGCCAAATGTCACACCCCTCCTCCTCCTCTTGCCCTCTGAAGGACAGCACAGAGAGAGGCAGGGGAGTTGGATGTCCAGGACAGCCTGTAGGCTGTAGGGATTGCGAAGGGCCCACACGCTCCTCATGCCACACCTGGCCCAGCCGCAGCTGTCCCAGCTTGGCTTGAGTGAAGGTGGGAGCCAAGGGAGGGGAGCTGGCGTGGACCTGGGGGAAGAGGGTGACTGCCTGACCGGCAGGGATGAGTTCTACCCAACACAGGGCTCATCTGGCCAGCACACTTCCAGGACCTCCAGGGTGGCTTTGCTTATAAACCTGCTCCGGTGACAGCCCCGATGCCCCAGCTGATGATTCTTAGCTCCTTCTCCGCAGCTGGGGGACCAGCACCCCTTCTCCCATTCTTCCTTCAAAGTCCTCTCACTGTGACTGCAAGCCAGGGGCCCCCTCCTTCTGGGCCCTGCGGAGTTGGGCTGGTGGTGCCAAGGGCTGGAGATAGTCACCATTTCTGTAGCCATCCTCATGTGTTGGCTCCTGTGCCAAGGGCTCTATGTGGATCAGAGTATTTGATCCACAGAACAATCCTGGAATGTTAGGCTTTTCATTCCCATTTTACAGATAAGGAAACTGTGGCTTAGAGGTGAAATAATGTGAGCAAAGTCACACACCCAGGGCAGAGGTGGAGCTGGGACTGGAACCCACGTGCAATAGTTCCTACACCTGCTCCCCCATCACACCTCCTAAGGAGCTGCCCTCCGGCTCCTGGCCAGGAAACAGATGTGCCAGAGGCAGTAGGTTTCAAGGTTGGGATAGCCAAGGGTTAGAACTCTGCCACATCAGCAGTGCGCCTGGGGCAAGTTACCTAATCTGTTTAGGCCTCAGGTGCCCCCTGTGTAACTTGAGGTTAATAATACCTCTATTTCATGGGGTAGTCGGGATGCTGAGTTTGTCCACATAAAGACTTAGAACATCGCGGTAAATATTCGATAAATGAATACTGTTATTATCACTGGGCTCCACGTCTGCTGCAGCCTCCCCTGACCTCCTTTCCCATTTGTGCTCACCCGGCTCCTCCTGGAGGGAGCTCTTGGCTCCAGCCCAGCTGGCCGCTCTGTGCTCCGGACACATGGCACACGCCAGCACTTCCCCTCCCCTGTCTGAAGCCCACCCCTCCTTCCAGGCCCAACATCAGTCCTGGGAGAAGCTTGTCTGTCGGTCCCAGCCCTCAGGGCCCTCCTTGGCACCCCACGGGCGTGCTGAAGCTCACAGCGTGTGTGAGGCAAGAGGCTCGAGCCGACCCCCGCTGCCTCCTCTCTCCAGGAGCAGGTACGAGGTGCCAAGGCACTCGCTTTGCTAAATGTTTTATTGACAGTATCTTATTTAAATTTCTCTCTACAACTCTAAAAGATGGAGGAGCTTGGTGTTTTCTATTCCACTGGCGAGGAAACTGAGGCATGGAGTGATTGAGCAACTAGCAAGTGGCAAACTTGAAACTCAGCCGCCTCTGCTGACGAAGCCCGAGTTCTCCACTGCTGCGCTCTGTGACGCCTGCTTGTCCTCATCACGTGTGACCTGGAGCTTCCTGGGGCTTATCTCTGCAGAGTGGCTGCAAGTCCCTGCTCAGCTGAGGTCACAGGCATCAGCCGTTCCCTGGGTACAGCCGGGTCCTATGCTGGCCCCTGGGGCTTGATGACTCACTGCCCTCAAGGTGCTAGTTGCATGTGGGAGAGTGTAGAAACCAATACTTTAAAACATAAACTAATGTTTGCCACCGTGCCCGGGTAGGCACTGTGCTAGTAACAGCATTATGTGTGTGAACGCATTCACTGCTCACACGAGGTAGGGGAGGAAACTGGAGCAGAGAGAAGTTAAGTAATGTGCCCCAGAAGGCACAGCAGAGAAACCAGGGAGCTGGAGCTATTGTAAGGCACCAGGATATACCAGAACATTGCCCAGCAGCGGGGTACACCACCACGTTAGAAAGCACCAGGATCAACTGCGACACTATAAAGCACCAGGATACGCTGCTGGTACTTCGTACATTGTGGCGAAGGGTTCCACCTCTGGTCGTGCAACAAGGACCACCTACCCTGGACAGCACATGAATCCATAAACAAAGAAGCAAGGGTTTAGAGCCCCTTGGGAATAAGCAGAAATTGCTGGTACCGGTTTTAGACTTCCCCAGGCTGTGGGATTTAATCTTGCGGCCAACATTGTAAGTTTAGATAAGGTACAGGAAGAGTGCAGACCAGTGAGGAATGAATGATTTAGGGGTCCAGCCAAGGGAGTTTTCTGAGAGGAGGTGACAGCTGAGCAGGGTTTTGAAGAATGAATAGGAGTATCTTAGGAATTTGGGAGGAAGTGGAAGGGGAAGAGATGCATTCCAGAAAAACAGCACGTGCGAAGAGCAGTGTGTTCAAGGTTATTGAAATGGATCTGGTATTATTGACAGGTAACTGCAAAAGAGGTGGGTGGGCGGTGGTGTGGACGAGGGGGTAAGGAGCGAGTTAAGGTCAGAGAGAGAAGCAGGGACAAGAGGGAAGCAGGGCACGCAGTCCTTGCCAAGAGGCTGGACTTCTGCTTGCAGACAAGAGGAGCTGCCAGCGAGTTTCAAAAAGGGCACTTGTCAAACTGTGGTTTTAGACATGGAGAGGGTGGCCTCGAGGGGTCCGCAGCCAAGCAAAAGGGCAAATCAGAGTCGTTGGGTGGTACACATCAGCAGGGCTTGCTGAATAATTAGACAAGGGCAGGGCGAGCAGAGTCTGGGATGACACAGTGGCTAGGACTCTAGCCTGGGTGACAGCAGGGACACAGGTGCCATCCACATGAATTAGGAGACCCAGGAAGGGTTTTCTTAAGCTTTGTCCCCACTTTTCTCTTCCCCGATCCGCTCCCCCATCCTCTAATCTGAATGCAACAAAGACTCAACCAGAGCTTGTTGGCTGACACTGGCCTCACAAAGGATCCAGCTAGAGCCAAGGAAAATGCTACTTAGACCCACATTGGGCAGGTCCTGTTAAAGAAAGGCCTGACCACTCTCTGTCCACTCTGCTGAGCTCCTTAAAGTTTGGAGATGCAGATGAGTTTGGGAGTAGGAGCTGGGAAGGGCTTTGCATAACAGAATGAAAGAAATTTGAATGTGGGGGAAATCGTGGAGGACAGCGGGGAGGAGGAGTGATGGGGATGTGCAGAGGAGAGAGGATCCTGGTGGGTGCAGCAGCCTGGGTCCTATGGTGTCAACAGAGGGTGGTGCACAATGCCATCTCCGAAGGCTTGAGGGACCAAGGAGCTTACACTCAATTTGAAGATGTCCCTCACTTGTGTGATTTAATTGCGTCCTCACCCTCCTCTTTGCCACACCTTCCCTGCAGGATAGGCTGGGAGACTCTTGAATTCTTTATGTAAGAAGTGGGTGTGTCTATGTGGCTGTGGGAAGGGTGGGGGAAACCAAGGAATAAAAACTGAGCTCTGCATCTGCTTCTGCAACAAGGACCACCTACACTGGACAACAAATTAATCCTTGGGCTGGGTGTGGGTGGCTCACGCCTGTAATCCTAGCACTCTGGGAGGCAGAGACGGGTGGATTGTTTGAGCTCAGGAGTTTGAGACCAGCCTGAGCAAGAGCAAGACCTCGTCTCTACTAAAAATAGAAAAAAATTAGCTGGACAACTAAAAATACATAAAAAA
>CAUYSK010018783.1:0-18905 GCA_963575035.1 Avahi laniger
TGGATTGGCAGAATCAACATTGTTAAAATGGCTATACTACCCAAAGTGATCTACAGATTCAATGCAATCCCTATTAAAATACCAGCATCATTCTTCACAGATGTAGAAAAATTAATTTTACATTTCGTATGGAACCAGAGAAGACCTCCCTTTGGCTTTTTGATTATGAGTTGATGGACGTTTCAGACATATTCTGTATGATTAGATATATCACTCTGTAATCAGAACTTAATGTCCTTATAGGAGTAGTGAGTGGCAACTAAACATTTTTTTTTGGATGTTTACTATACAAGTGTAATGTAGATTTCAGTAGAAGGTTGAACAGAATATATAAATGAACTTTTCTGTAGAAGAGTTACCAGAAAAAGTTTTAGCTATTATAGATTGTCCATATAAATAATTTTCCATAGGACTCTATAATTGCTCTAGATAATTTTCCCAATTAACTTACATTAAATTTCAGTTGTTTCTTGTGTTTCAACATTTCTGAAGAGGATGTGGGGGTGTGTATGTGTGCATAGGTGCCCTTTGAAAAAAAGTATCATTTAGCTTCTGCCTTCAAATACAGAAAAGGAATGTAATATTATTTTCAATAAAAAATTATATTAGAGCTATATTCTTTACAGAAATGGATAAATGTGTCATATTCAAAAGGCTCTATTATTGTACATCCAAGGAAGGAAGCTGTAGCCACAGAAAGAAGTTATTGTGCTATGTCACCAGGCATTTATTTTATTAAGTGTCTTTAAAATGTCTAACAGTTCAACTTGTTTGTCTGCATGCAGATCTCATGTATACAGTTGTGCTCTCTAGTAGTCATTCTTGTTTGAAGATTACACATTTTCTTTGTAAATATACTCTCCTTATCTGTTTCCTATTATCTTTGTGTGACTGATAAGGTATGTCACTTTTTAGCCATAAGACCATTAGAAATTATTTAATTCATATTAATGAATTTCTTATGGGAATTTATTAGATAAGCAACTCTCTAAAGGAAGGTGACTTGTGCATTTAATTAAATTTGAAAAGAAGTTATAAAATACATTTGCCAGATGAATTTTTTTCTTTATTACTAATTCCCTACTTCCTCACAAACGTGTTACAACTTAAAATCAAGGACACATAATCAAAGAGACATTAAAATAGGAGTTAAATAATAAACCAATATTATGTCCTCTTTCTAAATTACATAAGTATATTCTAGAAAAATAGCTTAGAGGCATGAAAATATTAGCAGTAGTTATTTCTGCATCACAGTAATGTTGACAATTTTATTTTTCTTATCCATAATTTCTGCATTAAAAATGCTCAACAAGTATGATCAAGATGATATTTTTAAGAAATAAATATTAATACTATTTTAAAGTTACAGTAAAGAAATTATTTGGGAAAAAACTCATCTAAACACTACAAAAAAATTATGGCTGCATCAAATCCTTGGTGTCTCCAACTCCATGAATCACAGAAATCATAGCATATTAAGATCAGACCATGCAACTATTTTTTTTAGCAGATGAGTACAGTGGGTCCCAAAAATGTTAAAGGATTTTTCTAGTGTCTCAGTGACTGGATATATTAATAGGATTCCTAGCCTCTTAACAAGAGGTTTTAAACAATAAAATCTTCTCCTTGTTAGGGGGAGATACTTTTGGAAATACTCCTACACCTTAAGTAAAGTTTTAAAAAATCATATTTCATGCTTTCCTTTATTTTTTTTCTTCTTAATCTTCTCAAATGAAAATATCCACTCTTGTCTCTATAACAAAGGATAATATAGATAGTAGAGGAATCTCACTGAATAAATTCTTATTTCTTCCACATGTTCTTATCCATCTCATTCTCTGGTTAAACAATTTTCCCAGGGCTTACTACGTATAAAGTAATGGATAATAATTAAGTAATGCTGGATAATATGGAAGATAAAAGGTATGAGATTTGGAGATGTTGTTTAACTTTCTTTACTTGCTAGCTAAAGCTCCCTTAAGCCTGGAATAGTGAAGTCCCATCCTCTTATCTTGAACAGAGCTTGTCAAGGAAAAAAGCCAACACAGAAGTGGTGAGTAGTGCCGAGAGCTAGAGTGAAAAGCAAACTCCTGGTAGTATCATTTAACCACCTGAACCAAGATTTGCTAAGAACCTGGACACTCCTGAACTTTCATTTACTGGTTTTATACATTTCCTATTGAGGATTACTATGACAGATTTTGTTTTGTTTCGATCATTTTTATTTTAAAAAGTTCTCGACTCATACAGGGACCTTATCATCAGCTTCTGTATTAGTCTTCTAGGACTGCTGAAACAAAGTGCCATAAATTGGGTGGGTTAAAAAAACAGAGATTTATTGTCTCACAGTTCTGAAGATTAGCAGTACAAGGTCAAGGTGTCAGCAGGGTTTGTTCTTTCTGAGGGTTGTGAGAAAGAATCTGTCCCATGCCTCTTGCCTAGCTTCTGTTGGTTTGCTGCAATCTTTAGCATCCTGGCTTGCAGGAGCATCACTCCAATCTCTGCCTTCATCTTCGCATGGCATGCTCTCTTTGTGAGCCTGCCCTCAAATTTACCCTTTTTATCGGTTTAGGGTTCACCTAATGACATCATTTTAACTTGGTTACCTCTGTAAAGACTAAATCTCTAAACAGAGATATGATTCAACATATTACAGCTTTCAGTTTGAGACTCAACTGGGATGAGCCCTTTTGCATTTTGAACCTTCAAAGAAGTAGAGTCTAGATCTTAAAATTGGTATTTCAGCATGCAGCTATGAGACAATTCCCTTCTACTCTGACACTTATTGGAGAGTATCAGACTCTGTTACCCTGAGGGTTCCCTCTGTGGTTTTTCTTCTACCCTCTAGTTCTCATTTCCATGTTGGCTACTCTCAGTTCACTGTCCCTTGCTACTGAGATTTGTTCTCTTGGTATTGTCAGTTCCCGATAGCCTCATTGCCTGCAAAAGTTCTGGACCCCATTGCTCAGTGAACCTCAGCAGCTTGTCTACCTGAGGCCACTACTGTGCCTTGGGGCCCTGTATCTGCTTTTGCATCACATGGGTATGGACTTTCTAAGAAATCAACTCTCTCTATCAAGGAGTACTATTTTTATTTATTTGTTTATTTTTATTTTAGCATTTTACGGGGGTACAAATGTTTAAGTTACATATATTGCCTTTGCCCCATCCGAGTCAGAGCTTCAGCAGCGTCCATCCACCAGACAGTGTGCGCTGCACCCATTAGGTGCGCATATATCCATCCCCTCCTCCCCCCTCTCATCTGCCCAACACCCGATGAATGTTACTACTATATGTGCACTTAAGTGTTGGTCGGTTAGTCAGTTAATACCAATTTGATGGTGAGCAGATGTGTTGCTTATTTTTCCATTCTTGTGATAGTTCACTTAGTAGAATGCGTTCCAGTTCCATCCAGGTTAATACAAGAGGTGCTAGATCACCATTGTTTTTTGTGGCTGAGTAGAACTCCATGGTATACATATACCACATTTTATTAATCCACTCATTGATTGATGGGCACTTGGGTTGTTTCCACATCTTTGCAGTTGTGAATTGTGCTGCTATAAACATTCAAGTGCAGATTTTTTTTTTTAATATATAATGTCTTTTTTTCCTTTGAGTAGATGCCCAATAATGGGATTGCTGGATCAAATTGTAGTTCTATCTGTAGCCTTTTGAGATATCTCCATATTACTTTCCACCGAGATTGTACTAGTTTGCAGTCCCACCAGCAGTGTATGAGTGTTCTTATTTCTCTGCATCCATGCCAACATTTGTTTTGGGACTTTTTGATAAAGGCCATTCTCACTGAAGATAAGTGATATCTCATTGTGGTTTTGATTTGCATTTCTTTGATGATTAGAGATGTTTAGCATTTTTTTTATATGCTTGTTGGCCATTAGTCTATTTACTTTTGAAAAGTTTCTGTTCATGTCCTTTTCCCACTTTTTGATAGGGTTGTTTGATTTTTTTCCTGTTGATTTTCCTGACTTCTGTATAGATTCTAGTTATCAGCCCTTTATCAGATGTGTAGCATGTGAATATTTTCTCCCATTCTGTAGGTTGTCTGTTTGTTCTCATGATTGTTTCTTTGGCTGTGCAGACCCTTTTTAACTTGATTAGATCCCATTTATTTATTTTTGTTGTGGCTGTGATCACCTTTGGGGTCTTCTTCATAAATTTTTTGCCTATGCCAATGTCTATAAGAGTTTGTCCAACATTTTCTTCTAGAATTCTTATAGTTTCATGCCTTAGGTTTAAGTCTGTTATCCACCATGAGTTGATTTTTGTGAGAGGTGAAAGATGCGATCTTGTTTCAGTCTTCTACATGTGGCTATCCAATTTCCCCTGCACCATTTATTGAATAAGGATTCTTTTCCCCAGTGTATGTTTTTGTCTGCTTTAGTATGAAGAATCAAACAGAAATCACACCCCCAAAGGGGAACACCAGCTCTCTAGCAATGGATATCAGCCAAAGGAGTACTATTTTAAACTTAATTCCCTTTCCTATGCGTTCACCTCATAATTAGGGCTAGTTTGGTTTGACAATCTCTGCCTTCTCTGCACTTTGATCAAGGGTGGTTTTGTGCTTCCCTTCTGCGCCATCCCTCATTCACCCCTTGTAAATGAGTCTGCCATTTTGCAGGCAAATTTAGCAATTTCACTGCTTGACACAACAGCAATTTCTCAGGCACCTGCCTGTGGGCAAAAATATGTCCCCTGGACCTAATAGTCATTTTAGTTCTGGTTATAGGAACTAACATATATTTTCTTAGTGAAACTAACAAACACTTTCCTTCCTTCACTGTTCTGCTTGGAATTTATTATCTTGCTAAAACTCATACAAACTAACCCTGTGTACACATAATCAATTAAACCCTTGAGGAAGAGTAATAGCACAGACAGACTGCCCACTATATGCCACAGACTCTGCAAAACACTTCACAGATCTTGCATTTTTAGCTCATAGATGATCGTTATGAAGGATGTACTAATGTTTGTATGTTTTGGATGGAGGAATAGCTAACATTTGTTGAAGGTTAACTATAAACAAGGCACAGTCCCATGCATTTCATATATATTAACTTAATTAAACCTTACAAAAAACTTATGAGGTAGGTATTATTTGATTCAGTTCAGGTGTCTGCAGGAAAAAAAAAATGGCTCAAACTAAGATAATACAGAGACAACAACAAAGAAACAATGCTGGGGCACCAGATCGACAATTTTGGTAATATTTTCCATCTGAAGAGCCAAAGAGACTAAGAAAGAAGACATGTGATGGAGCCAGGAAAGAGCCAGAGCCCCGGTGGGAGCCGGCATCATGGTGTAGGAGCCAGTTGGCAGATTTGAAAGGAATGACGATGCTATCAAAGACATGAAGGAGAAAAGAAAGACAAATCATCTCTCTTACAGACAGACTCTTGAAGCTGTGAACATCCCATTGACCAGAATTTAGCCTTGATTCCAGGACTAGATGCAAGAGAGTGTGGGGAATTTAAATTCCATTGTTAATTCTGCATAGTCCTGTACCTAAATAAATTCTGGGAAGAAAGGATATTTTAGGACAAAGGAAAGCTTCTGACATGCTACTCATCCAAGGAAACTGAAAATAGGATGTGGAAGAGTTTGGTACTTATTAGTTTTATCAATTTGGGGATCTATTAACTCTCTCTTTAAGAAAAAGCTTGTTTTTTTAAAACAAAACAACTTTAATTCACTTTACAATGATTCTTGATATAAGTTATTTGCTGATTTAATATGCTTTGAGAAAAATCAGAAGAATTTTGTTTTGAAATTCAATTTCTGCATACCAAACTATGCTAGCTAAGTGTGTCTTTCTTTAAGGATTAGAGGCAAATGTCTTTTATGAAAATGACTTTATGACTCCTATTGGTTACGGTACATGAGTAATTTTGTTTGATGAGGTTTAGATTCAGTATTAATCAATAGCTGTTTAATTAACACCACAAAACTTATATAGGCTTGTGTATTGGTTGAATTAAAGTCTCCGAATTCAGAGTGTCTGGGTTCAACTGCTAACACCATTACTAGAGCAGTAGCTCTCAAAATGTGGTCACCTGACCAGCAGCATTAGCAAATTCTTGGGCCATACCCTGGGTCTGCTAAATCAGAGTTGGGCCTAGGAAATTGTTTTAATAAATTTTTGAGGAAATTCTTATGCATGTTAAAAATAGAGAACTACTGGCCTAGATCAAGTTACTTGATCTTGCAGAATCTCAATTCCATCCTCTGTCAGAAACAATAATAGTAACTACATTTTAGAATTGTTTGAAGAGCTAACAATGTAACATGGGGAAAGTCTTTAACATAAGGCTTGGCAAAGAGTAAAGGCACAATAAATTTTAGCAACTTATGTTTTTATTACAATTAGTAGTCTTTAGTCTAATCTTATTAAGTAAGAAAAGGAAGTATCTGTTTAGGAGACAGTAAAATGCAGTTATTAAAGCCCCAGAAGTTACATTGCCTGGATTCCAACCTTAGCTCAGCTCAGATCTGGGAACATTGCTAATCTTTTTTGTTGCTTTGTTTCCTCATATGTAGAGTGGGAAGAAAGTCTCTAAATCATAAAATTGTTGATGAAACAACTTCCTTTGACATATAAAGTTTTGAATTTAAATGTTACCTACTATTATTACCAAGCAATTGTGTTTGTTGTACTGAAGGAAACTTGTTCATTGTGTTAATTTAATACAATACATTATTGCTCTTATAGTGAATTAATTTCCTTCTTCTAATGTTTATTTAAATAATTCTATTTTGTTCTATCCTTTAAGAAAAACTCTTCCTTGGCCCCCTTCATAAGCGATTCTTCAAAATAAATACTTCCTATCCTTGTGTACTTTTCATTAGCTGCTAAGCACCTCTACCAGGTGAACTGAAGCTCAGGAAGGATAAAGAAGAGAAACTTTAAATAATTTTAAATTAAAAAAGCATATCTGCTCATTTTAAGGGCTCAGAACAATCCTTAACCATTTTTTAAAAAAAATCTACTTGATTTCCTTTCATAGGTAATGTGTACTTATCTACAGATATGAACTTTCTATGCTGAAGAAAATGGAGGTGCCTACATAAAATACTTTCCTAAACCCTGAAAGCAAATTTAACATTTCATGTCACTTTCAAAGTTTCTCTTATTTCAACAAGAGCCACTCATGTTGTCTGGGTTGTTTGGTAATTGAGTTTCTCAAGGAATATGTGACACATCGTGATGTACTGTAAAAGGATTTCAGAGTTATCCATTCCTGGACCCTTCATAATCCGCTAAAAATATATTTCAGTGTCCTCTGACTATGCCTCAGGAGGCCCTACCAACCTCATATTTCTTAATCTGATCTTATTTTCTGGTCATCAATTTGATTTCTCAGCAACTGGCAGTCCTTGGTCTTCTTTGAATAGCCTCATGTCTATAAATCTTTATCTCCATTTTTTCAATTTTCCTGCTCGTCTATGTTGATCTTAACCCCTAAATTTTTATCACTTGTAGCCTGAATTACAGGTGACCTTTTCATTGTTATCGGTCAAGTTTCCACTTAATAAGGCTGGAATGGCCCTTGTCATTTGAAAAAAGAAAAATGAGCAGTCCTGAACAAAAAATGGGAAATAGAAATACACAGGGGGGTTGAGGGGAAAGAGAGAGAAAAGAGAGAGGAAGAACAAAACAAAAGAGTTGAGGGCTTCGATATTTGTTTGTTTTTCCTTCTTGCTTAATCTATTCTGCTCCCTGTTTTAAATGAATGATTGTTAGCCAGTTCTGGAATAATAGTTGGATAACTGAACCCTTAATGAATCACTGTAAATAAATTAAATACTTTATATGGTGAATTAGCTATTATTTGAGGAGAAAGAAGCTTGACACATTTCCTAGTGGCCTAAATGTATTTTTTTATAATAACAAAAAATGAATAACATATAATTTTGCACATTCTGTGTAATTTCCTTTAAGTACTTGTGCAAAGAATTTGCATTTAATAGTGCTTCAAAGAAGGTGACCATTTCCTTGCACAAAACATTTCTTATCTAATTTCTTTCAATTTTCATTGAATACAACAAATTTAATTATGATACTGGAGAGCACCTGATAAACATCTATCTTATAAACTAAGATTTTCTTTTCAAGTGTCCATCTTCTCTCCTCCCAATTCTCTGATAAATATGTCAGATTTGAAACTCATTGTTCAACATGCAATTAGCAGACATTTCAGAGATTCTATAGCAATTGCTACAAAATAAACCACTGTTTCTATTATCTGGAAATTTGGGTCAAAAAAATTTTATAGATATGTGACTGAAAGAGAAGTTCACCTTGGAATGATGATACTTCAATTTGTTTTTTTAAAGCTATGCTTATTATTGCCTAATATAAGAAACATAACTTATTAGAAATGTCAGGAGAAAATAAATCCCATAATTCAGAACATTTAACAACATGAAACAAAATGATAGATTAGAATAATGACAACCAATACAACTTGGAAAGAAAATAGATTTTTGACTGTGTGTGAATCAAATGGAACAGGTAATTGAATTGCATATGCATTTAAAGGGCCTCAATTTGAATTCTTGTTCCACTGGTTACTTTAGATAGGAAGGCTCATTTTGCATAGACTTAATGAAGCGAGAAATATAGAAGAGTAATATATAGTATGATATGTAACAGCCCCAGCAATGATCTTGTTCTCTCCTCTGCCCCCATTATGACTAGGCTGCCTCTCTTGAGCAGTTTGGAAATGAAGTTACTGGGTGATTCTATTCAATGGACATTTATTGAGCAACTACTGTGTATCTATGCTTAGTTAGGCTTTCTACATTAATAAAAATATACTTAAAAATAACTCTCTAACAGTGCCAATTTGTAGCAGTTGTTGAGGAAAATGACATATATTTGTGAAACTCTTAAAGAATACAATCTCTTTTAGTTTTAAATACTACAGTGTGTAGAATAATAAAAAAATATCGGAGCACTGAGACGTGAAAGAAGTTAGAACAATATTATTCAAATCATGTTACAAGGTGTCTCTGTAAGAGAATCTATAAGAAAAAATGTTCCATAATAAAATATATGTGGAAAATGCTGAACACAATAATGTTGTCTGGAAGATTCCACATGTGTTTTCACATAGTAAAGCCTTTGAGAATTGCTCTGGATAGTTAATCTTTTTATATTTGTAACTTAAACTACTGGTAGCAAAAATGGAATATGCTTGATATGTATATCAATATATATTCATATATTGCCTGTTAAGCAAAACAATTCTAGAACTCAAAACAAAGAGAATGATTGTTTCCTGGGAAGACTCCTTGAATAATTAATCAAGACTCCATAAGCCCAAGATAAGAGATAGGATACATAGATATAGATATATGCACAGAAATATATTTAAATTATATATACATATATCTACACACACACACACACACACACACACACGCAAATGTCATCAAGGAAAATGACCATTATTATGAACTGTGAAAAAAATACACTGTCAATTAAACCATGACACATGCTTTCTTATCTCAAAATTTTACTTTATACTTACTAAAAGATATGTTTTCACATACTATTTCTGTGCATATATAAAATTATAAATTATAAGTAAAATAAATTAGTTAAGATTTCCCTAAAGAATTCTTCATATTTAGAGTTTAAACATTAGAATCTCTTTTTTTACAAACAATCATAACTGTCCATGGTTTTTCACAAAATACCAACCTCTGTTCCATCAAGAGCATTGGGAGTACAGAATTTCTTACAATAATCTACAGAAGTGCTTAACATCATTAGAAATGATTCCTAGGGTGGCTTTGCAACTGAATAGAGCTAGGCTGCTTTCTTCTTGCTTTGTAAATAAAGCTCAACCCTCTGCTTCACCTCATGCCTCACCTCATCTCGCAACCCGTTGGGTTCCTAGGAAATAAAAGAGGACTACACTATTGTCCTTCTTACTCTCTTCTAAGTCACTGACCCTCACTCTGAAAATTTCAATCTGATCTTGCACAGGTGCAGGCACTAGCAATCATTACCCCACCACAATTGTAAAATGCATTTCATTTCAAGAGACAGTAACATATGGTGGGAGGTGGGGGAATGTGCCTCAGAACTATTAATAATAAAGCACATAATTTCTTTTAAAGATCAATTATGATATTAGAATGGAGGCATTTTGCCACTAAAAGAGACATTCTGAAACCAGCACGTGGGCAAAGAAAGGAATGATGGCAAATTTCCTTCAGTGAACTTTATCTCAACTCTTCTATTTTCTACCTAATGGCAAAGATCTCTTAGGTGAGAATCAACTTGAGAGCAAAGCAGGAGACAATCTGTAAGAAATATGGAATGCTAAAAAAATGGTGAGTTTCATGTATTTAAATATAAGTAATTTATTTCAGATATTCTCAATGCTCATTTCTAAGACTTACCATAAGATTCAAAAATAAAACAAAACAGAAAAAAAGGCTCATTTGAACATTATAGTATATTATAGTTTAGTAATAACCAGTTTTTCAACTTTCATAGTAAGAAAACAAGTGAGAAAATAAACCATTAAAAATGAACAATGAATCTCATTTAAACATTGTATTGGCACACATGTATTGAAATTAACAATATTTTGAATTTCTGAAGGCTATCTAATTATATTGGGTTAAATAAAAGGGGCTTCCAAGAAAATAAAAAATAAAATTTTCAACTTTTCAAGTATTACTTTTTAAGTAATAAGTCTAACTTCCCAGAAATAAAAATGTGACACAATAGCCAACTTCTAGAAAGAGGTAGTAGATGAACTTTTCCATATTCCTCTCATTAAGTGCAACAGAAAACACTAGACACTGTATATAAAACACTCATGAGACAATACTAAAAACTAGATAAAAGAAGGTAGATTGGCTAGGGATTTTACAACCTGAAGGATGGTGTAGTGGTGTGTTCCCGGGATTTTCTTCTTGCCTCGTATATCACAGAGTGAGAGCTGAAGAAGCTGACAGTGTGGAATTGCTAACAGATGCACACTAAAAGAGCACCAGGAAAGCCTGCTCTCATTAGCCAAAGGAACCCAACAGGGCAGTCTAGCAAAACAGAAAAATTGTAAATATTAATACTCTACTCAAATCAAACACTGCACAAAAAAACCTGTGGGCCCACCCCCCATCACTCTTACAAAGACCAAGTGAGTAGCCTGGACTTCCACCCTCATGGAGTTGTAACGGTTTCCCAAATACCCCATTGGATTGGTGGCAAGGCAGGTAAAGTAGGGAGCCAGGACCTTCATCCCTGACAGCCCCAAATGAGACACCCCCAACCATCCTCAATGTCAGTTGCAATCCTGTGGGGGTCTTAAACTTCCACCTCCATCAGGCAGTAACGAGGTCCACCTCTTCCTTAGAGGTGGGATGATGTCAAGAAGAGGCCTACTAGACCTTCTTAACTTCCATTTGCCCTTTTTTCTCCACCATCACAGGAGTCTAAGGAATGCCTCTCCTCCCAAGTTGCCTTCCTCTCTCCCGTCTCTAGTCCTACAAGCTTTCAAAACTCTGACTTTTATTTCCTCAGTAGCCAGGCCTACGTTTTGTCAAGTTGCGTACAACACTGATGTTAAATGTGAGTAGAGTAGTATGTACTTTCTCTCTGTGCTGTCTTTCATAGCAAAATTTATGTGTCAACTAGACTGGGCTAATGGATGCCCAGGTAAGGGTTAAAAAACGTTACTTCTGAGTGTATCTATGAGGGTGTTCCATAAGAGACTAGCATTTGATTCAGTAGACTAAGTAGAGAAGATCTGCCTTCACCAAAGTCGGCAGGAATCATCCAATCCTTTAAGGGCCCAACTAGTACAAAAAGGCAAAAGGGTAAATTCTCTCTCTTTTTTCCTTAGCTGGGATATCCATCTTTTTATTTTCTTGGCCTAGGACATTGGAGCTCCTAGTTATCAATCCTTCAAACTTCTGGACTTACATCCTTTCAACATTCATTTCCTCACTCCCACCCCATTCTCCGGCCTTAGACAGGGAGTTGTAAATTATTAATATATATCACTGGCTTTCTTGTTTCTTCAGTTTGCAGATGTTATGTGGGATTTCTCACTTCCCGTAAGCATGTGAGTCAATTCTCATATAAAATCTCTCTCTCTCTCTCTCTCTCTCTCTCTCTGCCTCCCTCCCCCTCTCTCTCCACACACACACACACACACACACACACACGTGCACACACACACGCGCACACACACACACACACATAATTAGTTTTGTTTCTCTGTAGAACCTATTGACTGCCTATTGTCAACTAGATTTTAGAAAGTTTTGTAACTTTGAAAAAATACTTTGTAGATCAACCTATATGACCTACAGTGGTATTTTAATGTTTTGAAAATGAGTCTTCTCAAATGTCTTGCATTTTATTAAATATCAGTGAAAATTTTTGAAATTTTGAAGCAATTGAGGGGAAAACTGGAGAATGAAAGCTACATGCTAAGGAAAGCTAAGTAGAAGACTTAAAGGAAATTGAATTTTGATAGCTCCATGAGACCCATCATGATTTGCAAACTTCTTATATATAAAAAGAAAATAGGCTGATTAGTGATTTAAGCCATCATTTGGTAAATTGTCTGTTACTTGTAGAAATATGCAATCTCAGTTGATGTACTTGACATTCTATGTTTCATTCCCTTGCAGGAGTGTGACTTGTTAACAGTGTTTCTCTCTTTAAGCTATTAAATTAAAGCAATACATTAGATTTGAAAGTGTAATTCAGTTGTTCTGGTATTCAAGGGAACAGTAAGAATACGCTTTCTAGTGTGACCACCATTTTCCACACATGGAAGAATATGCAACGCAGTTAAATCAAAAGTAAAATGAAAGTCCTGAATCTTGAATCCATTTCAGAGGAGTGACATGGTGCATGTAAATCTGACATTCCAAAAGAAACAATTCCATGGTAGCTTAGGATGTCAGATTGATAATGTGATTCACCATCAATCAATCTCAACAAAACCAGGATATTCAGGGAGGAAACATATGGCCTGTTTCCCTCTGATTCTCAGTATTCCATTCAAAGAAATATATAGGTGAGGGAAATTAGAGGTTATTGTGGAAATGTCCATAGGATTAAAGAACCAAGAAACCTTGGAAACTTAAGTCAAAGGAAAGTATAAATTAATTTATTGTGAGTTTAAAATCTTAAAATATTTCTTCATTATTTCACAAATTACTGTTGCCATGAAACATCCCCAATCCCTTAGGACAATCATGTTCCTTAGGAAAACTCCCTAAAAATACTGCTTCATGTTTTGTACTTTTCCTTCACAGAGAAATCACTGGGCTTCTCATTTGTTATGTGGTGCTGGGTTCAATAAATGTCACATTCTATAATGTCATGTGTTTATTTTCTTCACAACATTTATCTTATTCTGAATTTAGGCATATTTCTATACTTGTTTATTTCTGACAAATGGAATGCTAATTTTAGGAGAGCAAAGATTACATCTATCTTGTTCATCCCTGATTTTCCAAATCTTAACATGTAGTAGGTTCAAAATTCATTTGTTGAATAAATGAAGGCATGAATTATTAAGCAAAAATGAAAGTCAGAATTTATGACTTGCCATTAATTTCAAAAATAAATGTATAGCTTTGAAATTACTGTGAAGTGACTTGAAAAATTACTTGAGATCCTGACCTCCCAGGGACTATTATAAGAGTTTGTAGAATCATGCCGGCATAAGAATTGGAATTTTCCTGCTGAGAGACCACTGAAATCTTTGAATATGCTTTTTAAAGATGTTCTAAATGTTTTAATAATACTTTCGATTCTTCTGTGTGGTTTCAAGAAATTTAATAAGTTACCTGGATTTAGTGAAGAAAAGAATGTTGTTACAGTGGCCAAATATATCTCAGCTGCAAAGCTATGTACACAAAGAGACTTAAAGGACTGCAAGTGACAGTATCACAGAAAACAGTGGTTGACTGATTTTTTCCAAAATCATCTGAAGCCATGCATTTGTCTTTTGAACAGTGGTTGTCAAATACATCATACAACTTTTTAGTAAAATAGTTTTATTGTTATTTGAAAACCCGTGGTATTTCTGACAAGTTCCAAAGACAAATCTATTCAAGCTAGAATTGAAAAAATAAATGTGATTTTATAGTCTACATATAGCCACAGATACAAAAACTTAACCAATAAACAATTGTTCCTTTGTTAGGGATAAAATTGTAATTATTCTTTAACGTTGGTTAACAGAAAGTTATTTTTATGTTCTTCTGTCCAATTGAGATTTACAGCTTTTAAATGGATTCTCATGTGGATACTTTCTCCAGTCAGACACCTTGGATGTTATATGTCCATATCAGAAAATCATTGTTCCCAAACAATGAGGCTTCTTTTAAACGGGAGTCTAAATAATTTAGCAAACTTCATATCTGATCATTTTCTGTTACTTCTAAACGTTCTTTAACTACCACAATCATGAGCTGACAATGCTTGAGAAAGTTAATATAAATCAATCTTGCTCTTTTCTTCAAATTGCTTTAATTGTGGTGGGTACTGAGCTTTCATACAGTGTTCATAGTAAATATAAACAGCTTTTCGATGAGTTATTCCTCATATACACGTGTCTGTTTAGTGATAAAATTTGCTGGATGCTGAATGACTTAAAAAATATATTACTTACAGTTCTACCAAAGGACCTGAAATTATCACCATTAAAGTCCACCTTTGACGTTTGATTTATATAGCATTTCCCTGAGTTCTGTATTAAAATCCCTACATATTACTTTGGGAAGGATAACCTTTTAAACCAGTAGTTTGGAAATTATGGCCCACCGGCCAAACATGGCCCATTGCCTATGCTTGTACATAAAGTTTCAATGGAGCACAGTCGCATCTATTTACTTACATTTTGCCTACAGCTGCTTTTGTGTCACAAGGCAGAGTTGAGCAGCTGCAACAGAGACTGGCCTAAAAAGTGAAAATATTTACTATCTGGCCCCTCATAGAAAAAGTTGGTGACTCCATATTAAACTATTATTGACAACTATCTACAAACTTAGGTCTGCTTATTGGATTGAATATATACCACTTTGCAGAGAAGAAGACAACCAAGAATATGAAAAAATAATACCTGCTTCATGTGGCACTGGATGCTGTAGTCGGAAGTCCTAGAGGGGTGCTCGAGGCACAGGCTATCTCAGGGGTAAAAGTGAGGAAGAAGAGTCGAAATCATCGAGAGTGGACCAAAAATTGGCTTCAACTCCTCAGGCACTTTGCTAATCAGGGCAAAAAAACAAACAGATAAAGTTTTTTTATTTTTCTTAATTCAAGTTTTTAGTAAGTTTCTATCTAAGTCACTTTAAATTACTGTGGCTGTGTAGTGATTCCCTAATTACACACATGCTGCTTCAATATCAAGAACAACAGCAAAAAGATATCAAAAGGATTACACAGTTTGGTTTTCTGCTGGATAAAATAAGATGCAAAAAACAAATTTTAAAGAGAAATTAAACTACCATTGTTTGACGTCTGAGCCATCACACATTTTATTAGCTTGCCCATATTCATAAAAATTTTAAGTTAAAGAACAGCTTTAGTTTTATAGCATCTTAATAAGCGATCTAACACACTTTAATTAGTTTTATCATAAAATTTAATAATATACAAGAATAGCATTTTCTGATATTATCGACATGTAAAAACACAAGAAAAGCAAGTTCAGATATGTAGTTTCATTGCAAATTCCCAAACTGGAGTCCAAATATCAGTTAGGAATTTACATCTTTCTGGGGTGGGGAAATGTAGACATCCGTTTATAATTAAGAGATATTTTGTATCAAATATATAGAGAGAAAAACTTCAATTTCCTGTCTACATCCTGGAAAAAGAACATCAAATTCAAAAATCAAAAGCAACAAACCAGTGATATATAGGTCAAACATTTTTTAGAGTATAGACTAAATGCCCTGGAATTGAGTCCGATATCATATCACAGGCATGCCACTAGGACAAGTGCAGCTACATGTGCTGTGACCTAGTGGGAAGAGGAAACGGCTACAGTGGTTAGCCAGTAAATGCTTCCATAGAACATCCGCTTTCATCCAAGATGGATATGTGATACAGATGGATTTAAAGTCATACCTTAAACAACTAAAAACTGGTTAAATATTTCTAGTAGTAATTTAACGATAGTGGATGATAAGCAGTGTAGAATAGTTACTCCTGGGGGCGGGGATGAGATGAGCCCTATAACTGCCTTAGCTTACTAAATTGAGAGAATTTTCTTTACATAAACCTGGGATCCTCAAAGATCTTTACAGTGTGACTGAGATACGCAGGTCATAGGGTACGTATATGTTGAGCTATAGCTGATCCTGCAAAACAGTTTTACAAAGCAGTTGTAAAAATTTACACTCTAACTTCAACTTTCAACATTGTATGAAATTATTTTCCATTTTTTTCATTTTAACCTTTTTAGGGATATAGTAGTATCTTATCATGGTTTTGATTTGCATTGCCCCAATGACTAATATCTCTAAGAATCTTTCCAAATGTGTATTGGTTATTTGAATATCTTTTGGAGGAAGGGGTATAGAGTCCCTAAGTCCTTTACATTTTTTTCCCCTTAGTTTGACTTATTTTTTTCTAATTGATTTTTCAGGAATTTCTGTGTATTCTAGATCTGAGTTACTTGTATTTTGTATTGCAAATATCTCCTCCCACTCTCTGACTTGCCTTTCACTATTTTAATGGGATCTTTTGAGTTGCAGAAGTTTGTAATTTTAATAACATCCAATTTGTCCTGTTTGTTAATGTTTAATACTTTTTATGTTCTGTTCAAGAAATACTTGCCTATTCATATAGTGATGAATTTTAAAGCAACCAGATAGAAATTAGTAAGGATACAGAAAAATTCAGCAATAATCAATAAGTTGATCTGTTACATTACTATAGAACTCTATACCAAGTGATGAGAGAAAACACGTATTTTTTAAAGCATTTATTTATTGTTTGGGTCTCTTTCATAACACCTGGGCAAACAAAGACACTACAAATCAATATATGTCAATATTGTTTGAATTTTTATGCACTTCTCATAGTGCTACAAGCTCATTAGGAACATTATTATATAGCAAGTTATAGCATGTGATAGAGTTATCAAGTGTTTTGCTCATGTATAACCAGGATTGCCACCTTTTTCATTGCCAGGACTCTACTGGTATCATCCCACATCCATGACATCAGGATTGATTTATAATCCTGCAGTTGTAAAAACATCGAAAATCTCAGTGGGTTAACCCACAAAAAAAAATGTATTTCATGCTGGTGCTACATAGCCATGCAAGTAAGCATTGCATTATAGACATGTAGGATTTACAGGACATTGTAAGCTTCATGTCAACTGGAAAGACCTGGCAATGTCTGTTAAGTAGTACTACTGACTACCACATATATAGAACCCTTATAAAAATTTACCAAATAATAGGTTACACACTAGGTTGCATATAATTATATGCCTTGGGGTAGTCTTGCATGGGCTGAATCTGCTTGGTGATCTTTGACTTTTCTGTACCTGGATATTTATATTATTCTTTATGTTTAGAAAGTTGTCATTATTTCTTTGAATAAGCTTTCTAGTTCTTTTTCAACTCTCTCAAAGACCAATAACTCTTAGATTTGCCCTTTTGAGATTATTTTCTAGATCTCATAGGCAATTTTCCTTCCTTTTCAGCCGTTTTTCCCTCCTTCTTGTGTTTTTAAATAGCCTGTCTTTCAGCTCACTAATTCTTTATTTTGCTTTATTAATTCTGCTATGGAGAAACCTCTGATGCCCTTTTTGGTAGAGCCAATGTATTTCTCATTTTCATGATTCCTGGGTTTTTTAAAAAATTATTATTTTAATCTCTTTGTTAAATTTTTTATAAATTTCAGATTTTTTCTGTGTTCTTAGAATTTGCTGAATTTCCTCAAAACAGTTATTTTGAATTCTTGATATGAGCTCATATATCACCATCTTATTGGGATTGGTCACTGACTGCTTGCTTTGTCCATTTGGAAAGGTCACGATTCCCTGTTTGCTATTGTTTCGTATGGACATATATCTGTGTCTTCACATTGAAGGATTAGTTATTTATTCCAGTTTTTGCTGTCTGGGTTAGTTTTAGTTTTCTAATGTCTGTGTGTTTAGGGGTTCTGTGCAGTTTGCCTGTCGAATTCCTTAGCTCTAGCTCACTGCCTCCCTTTTGGCACTAGATGGTGCCTTAAGCCGAGGTTTTCTCCTGCTCTCACAAAAGTTCAAAGAGCTGCATATCCCAGGGGTGTGTGTGTGTGTGTGTGTGTGTGTGTGTGTGTGTGTGTGTGTGTGTGTAAGGGGAGTATCAAAGGAGATTTTTCCAGCTGTGCGGGGAGGCTGGCTAGGGATTTGCATCCAGAGAAGCCATGGAACTCACCTCCTACATCCTACAGCATGGTGCTGTTGAACCACCTCTTTTTTTTTTATTATTTCAGCATATTGTAGGGGTACAGATGTTTAGGTTACGTATGTTGCCCTTGTCCCACCTCCCCAAGTCCGAGTTTCAAATATGTCCATCTTTCGTGTGGTGCACATTGCACTCTTGTGTATGCATATACCCGTCCCCTCCTCCCTCCTCCCTCCTCCCTCCTCCCTCCTCCCTCCTCCCTCCTCCCTCCTCCCCCCTCCTCCCTCAACATCCAATAGATGTTATTCTTATATGTGCATTTATGTGTTGATTAGTTAATACCAATTTGATGGTGAGTACATGTGGTGCTTGTCTTTCCATTCTTGGGATACTTCACTTAGTAGAATGCGTTCCAGCTCTATCCAGGAGTATACAAGAGGTGCTATATCACCATTGTTTCTTAAAGCTGAATAGTACTC
>CAUYSK010018784.1:0-17152 GCA_963575035.1 Avahi laniger
TTGACCCCTTTAGGATGCATAGATATTAATTAAAAAAGAAAACTCATATAGCCATCTAGACAAAGTGACTTTCAGTAAACTATTCTTTAATTGGAAAAGTCTCTTCACCTGGGCTCCAAGTGGGGTGGGGAGGAAGCCATATGGTCCAACGTTTTGATTCTCATTTCACATTTTTGATGAATGTGTCTCAGAAGGGCCATTTCTGCCAATGGCGAAGTTTCTTTATGTTTTGGAATTTGCCTTCCAGCAGTCACATAAAATCTCACCAC
This sequence comes from Avahi laniger, assembly GCA_963575035.1. Lineage (NCBI taxonomy): Eukaryota > Metazoa > Chordata > Mammalia > Primates > Indriidae > Avahi > Avahi laniger. The sequence continues at coordinate 270 of CAUYSK010018784.1, forward strand.
TGCAAATTGCTAGGGAGCTCTGGAATTCTGAAGTAAATAAGCCATAATTGCTAGCAAGTTTGGGGAGCAAAATTAAACTGAAGGACCAGGGAAATAAAGTACCAAAAGTTCATTCTTTGTTCGACTCAAGGAGATCATTATTTTTAGAAAATTATACATTGCCCCAAAGCAAATAACACTTAGTTCTGGGACTAGTCTCCAAATAACTCAATTGCACAACTGTAAGTTGTTATTCCTGATTATTATTATTTTTATTATAATAAATGGCTGAGTAGACCAAGTTACTGACCTTCATTTTTGTTCTTTATTGAAACTTCATAATTACTCCTTTGCATTTATATTATAGTGAACTTCCAATATGCAACATGTAAATATTTGGAATCAAACAAGACACATCACTGATTCTACAACAATACCTGATATTGTCATAGCAATTATAGGCTACGATGGTGGCGAGGGTGGGAAATAAAGAAAAAGGAGAAAGAGCTCTGACCGATTTCTTGAGCACCTGACTTATTTTAACTGCAGTTCCCAGATGGGAAGTAGCAAAACTCAGCCTTAAACTCATATCCTTTCGGATCTGTGACCTTCACCAATACCGTGATGTTAATACAAGCAATCTACGATGTAAAGGTAGACAAAGTTCCCAAATTCATACTCTCCTCCGTTTGTGAGAGTGTAATTATGTCTTGTTCACCCTTAGTTCAACAGAGCCTTTGAGATCACGTGGCACGGGAAAGGCACTCTGTATTTGCTTCCTGAATGAATTAACAAATGGATAGAAAGGCTTCTGGTAGAGGCTCAGGACTTTTCTCAGTGTCTATATAAAGCATATAAACTTGGTCCTTAATATCAACTTATAGATCTCTCCTGTTTGGTCTAGACATTGCTAAAAGTAGACAGACCAAGATATTGATATTATAGTGTTTAACATTTTCAAATTGGGGAAAATTTGGCCATGCTTCTATCAAAAAAAGTACTCCTACTTGATAAAATGCCAACTCGTGACTCACACGTGAAAGTGCAGGCTTAATTCATCGAGGGTAAGGCCAAATCCTTATTTCTTGTGTGAATCTCACTAGTTACAAAATACAATTCAAAAATATAGAATCTGAGAGATTAAGAGTCAGATTTCCAAATAATGAAGCATACTGACCACATTCAGTATCATTTTTTTCCACTTTTTTTAAAAATTCAGAATATTATGGAGGTGCAAACATTTTGGTTGCATATAATGCCTTTGGCTCAGCTAAGCAAGAGCTATAAGCATATCCTTCCCCCATACAGTACGCTCCGCATCCATTAGTTGTGAGTTTACACACCCCAGACCCCACTTGACTGGCATCCAATGAATATTACTACCATGTGAGCACCTTAGTTTTGATCAGTTAGTACCAATTTGATGGTGAGTACATGTGGTGCTTGTTTTTCCATTCTTGTGTGGACACAACCCAAGTGCCCATCAATACATGAGCACATTCAGTATAATTTAAGAGTAGTTATTTTTGTCTCCTTATAATACTGATAATAATATAATACTGATAAAGCCCACTGTATCATAAACAATTCTGCATGTCCAAAGAACCTAGCTATTCTTAGCTAATCTGCCAGAAGTTAGTCTCTTTCTCAAAGTGCTTTGAAAGTAGAAGTAAAAGGCAAGCATGCAAATAAAGGTTATCAAAGAGAAGGCAGGAGGAGAGGAACAAGATTGGAGGAGGAAGACGAAAAAGAAGACAAAGAAAAAAGGAAGGAAAGAAAGAAGGAGGTTGGTTTAATTTTTCACTTCTCTGATTTCTATTAAAGAATTACAATGGTGAGCAAGAAACCGAAGTATCGATTTAGCTCCCATATTAATTTAATCAATATATTTCCATTGCTTAGTAAGTATTTATTATGATATTAGTAGGTGTTGAATCAAAAATGTTTTAATGTTGTCAGCTTTGCATATACCCATAAATGTTAAATTATCGAGGGATGTTACAATTATAAGGGCTCTTGGGAGTCTTTCTTGAGTTAAGCAAAGACTTACTAGTAGAATCATGAAGTTTGCCAGTGATCCTGAGTTCTGGCTTCCCAAGCTCAGAATAACTTTTGGGAACACACACATAAGCATTCTGATGCCCTTTGCAAAGACTAAGACGTGATAGTGCCTGGCTGGGGGTGACACAGGCCAGATGATGTACTTTCATCTCTTCTCTCAAGTCTTCCTCTTTTTTATTTTATTTACCTTTCCATTTGACATTCTCTCAGGCCTGTGAATTTGACAAAAAGAAGTCTTTCCTCCCAACCAGTGGCACTTGTATTAAAGCCTTTTGAGCATTGTGCTGAAGAGCTACATGGAGTCTGTGGGTACCAGGCTGACTATTCCACTTGGATGAAGAAATCCAAGTCACAGCTGGAAAGGAACTTTAGCACTAAGCCATCTCCCTTGTGGTGGGGACATCACTCTTCATGCCTGCCACAGACCCCAGGCATTAAAGGGCCGCTTTTGGGCAGTGTTTACACACAAAACCATGACATTTCTGCAGTGTTGGTGTATGTTTTAGTAAAAATACAAAAATTTCTGTGTTCAGCATAGAGAAGAGTTGGCCAGGAGTTGGCCAGCTTCCTTTCGGCTTCAGGCTATGCTTTGACCACTCCTGAGATCAGAGGACTGTATAGTGTCTCATTTGTGTGTCAGTGTCGAAACCCCAGGTGAGGACACTGGACAGAGAGGCAACACACAGAACTCTGCTTTCTTCAGTTTAAATGAGGGGCCACTGAACCTCCCACAAATGGAATAGATGTTTGTTTAGAATCACTTTTGCACGAAAGTTCTTACATGATGTGCAACTGCCCCAGGACACTCTGTGTTTATAATGTATCATGCATTTATTAAGTCATCTCACAAATATTTATTAGCATATTCAAGTATAAGAAAGAAAAAACAAGTGGCAGGCATATTAAGAATAAGTAGCATATTGTCTCTGGGAAAGCAAAGCGAGCAACAGGAAGCCACTGATGGGTTTTCATGGTGGAGCATGAAGGGTGGAGGCCTGAGGTATAAATCAGATCTGCGGTTTGTAAAGAGCACTAGCTCTAGCTGCAATTGGAGAGAAGATTCAAGGGATTAACAATATGTCAGTATTAGATTGGAAAATTTTCAGCATTAGTCCATAAAATTATAGAAAGTAATTTTGGCTATTATGGTAGAAGTGAAGACAAAAGGAAATGCACAGGTCTGAGAGACAGGGAATCAAAATTTTAAAATGGCAAATCAGGGAAAGAGTAGTGTCAGAGAGGAGGCTGAGGGTTTGAGGATAAGGTGGGGTTACCCTGAGAAGTATACTTTGGAAAAGAACCAGGTTAAATGGAATAACTGGCATTTCAGTTGTGAACAAGTTGAATTTAATTTGCTGTTGAGATAGTCAAGGAAAGAAGTTATGAATGCCTATAGCTCACTGGTGAGTTTGGAGCTATAATAAACATCTGAAAGACTTGTGCACATAGATGGTAAAAGAATATCACCAAGAAAGAGAATCCAAAGTAATACAAGAAAAAGACCCAAGAGGGCACAGGGAGGTGCTTTAACAACTGATGGCTAAGCAGAGGCTGAACTTGCAAATGGATCTGCAAAGCAGTAGCCAGACAGGAGGAGGAAAGTTAGGGGAGTGAAATACAATGGACGCCCAGGGGGAAAGAAAGTCTCCACTGTAAGGGTGAGTTCAACGGAGCAAAATATCATTGCGATGTCATATGAGGTGAGTACTCAAAAATGTTCTTCACACTCTGTCACGTGGAGGTGCGCTGAAGTTATTGAATTCATGGGCCAAGGAATCTATGAAGGATAAAGAAGGAATTGAAAATATTAAGGTTGCCAGTCAGGTATAAAAGTGAAGGTATCAAGGACTAGGGATACTTATGAGATCGATAAAAGGAGATCAAGGTAGGCATAATTGAACAAGACAATCACAAGGAGACAAGGGTTTTTGAGAACACAGCAGTGGAATTAGTGCAGAGTGATGACTAGGTCCAAGGCGGCTATGACTGAGTGGAAGAAAGGTTATTGGGGATGAGAATGTCAAGGCCATGGTGTAGAATTGGAAACATCCCAACATTTCAATCAAAGATGGGGTCTGGAAAACATCGTAGATGAAAATAATCAGGATAAGATTAATTGTGGTCAAATGTATCTCAAAAAATAATATTTAATTTTCAAAAACTAAAGAAGTAAATGCTCTGAGAAGAGTGTAGGTAATGAGCCAGATACCAAATCCACTTTCAGAACATGAGGAGCAGTGGGGGAAACATAAAAACCAGCCTTTCCTGAGGAAGGTCAACTGGGGCAGTCAGGTTTCAAGAGAGCGATGGAACAAACATTCCAAACAATGGCTGAGAATGGAAATGGAAGGATATCTGTGAAATACGGAACTGAAATCCAGGCATCATAGTGGAAGACTGTGAGAGAGGGAAGAAATGGAGGTGACGGTGGGCGGCCAGACAATGTGGGTCGTGAGCTGTAGAGTAATGATGAAAAATGAAAGGATGAGATACTAACACCTTGAGCATTCAGTGATAAACACTGGAAGGAGAGACCTGGTGGAGTTAGTCTCCGCAGTTTCTTCAACTCAGGACTTTGGCTCCCTGTCGATGGGCTCTGGCCTCTGAAATGACCGATGGCTGTACCATTCTGGGGTGACAGCAAGAGTGGGGGAGCCTGGGAGTGCATGTTGCAGGGCCCGGGATGATGGCGATGCCAGAGACTACTGCTTATACCTGGCCATCATGTACTTTATTGAGAGGCTAAGAAAGTTATGGAAGATATTGCACCAAATTTTATGAGTTTATGGACCCCCTGAAGACCATCCATCCATAAACTCCAACTTAATTATCATGGTCCACGTTATTAAGACTAAACCCCAAGCTGCCTAACTTTGTTGCTAATATGATCACTTTAAATAGCTTGTGCCTAATGGGCTTGGGACACATTCCCAGCAATGATTAATCTGGATGTAACCAATCTTCCTTTCTATTAATTAAGAAATACCTTTTCCCCCAATAATTAAAAGAAAAATCTTCATTAGCAAATTGCTACTAATCCACCACTGATGGAAAACAATCTCAGGAGTGTGTGTCTCAAAGGTTTCACAGCTTACTGGACGTACTGGCAGGATATCTGTTTTTTAATCATCTAGTACTAAAGAGGACTGACAGACAGGATGAAAATACACGAAGGACAGGAAGGAGGTGGTGCAGAGAGGAGCTGTATGGCGGTATTCTTGAAAGCAATTACTAGTTCAGAGATTGAAGCAGCCCCAGTATAATTTTCATAGTGCGATGATATATATTATGGCCACGAAAATCTTTTAGGAGCGTGGGGGTAAGAGAAAAGTAGATTTGAGCACATGTAAATATACTGGAAGCTTGGGGTTTTCCCAGACTCATTACACGCAAAGCATCCCCAAGTCCCAAGCAGCATGAGTGCCGTGGGCCAGCTTAAGGCTGCCCAACTCCTTGATCCGAGCGTCCAATGAAGGCTTACATTCAACTGAGGTCAATGACCTAACAGGTCAGTTGGCTTGGATGTGTTTCCTCTCCCAGGGAACACCTCTTGCCATTGATTTTTCAAAGTTCAGATAGTATTTGAATATGCAATGCTTACGGTAAACATACTCATCACTGGTGGCCAACCTGAAGCATTGAGTGGCTTGACTGGAGCCTCAAGCATCTTCACACAGACCCCATATCTCTAGTGTTTATGCTAATACCATTTTCTAGCATTTGCAATGGTGCTAATATCCTCCCTTGACAAGAGCACATCTCCCCACAGCTGCAAACCCTCCATGTGTTGCTGATATTTTTGAAGGTCTCTCTGAGCTCAAGGAATGCTATGTTTTCAAAAAGGTCAGTGGCTACCATCTTTCTCATTCCATATTGGCTGAGGCCAATAGCTTGGAACTCCTAGAATCGCTCTTCCTATTTTGCTGATACCTTTTATGACATTAAGTTTGGATATGTGCTCATGGGGCTATTTTCAAAGAAAGATACCTGGATAGGTTTCTAATTCTCCTTTGCATCCCCTCTCCTCACAGTTCTTTTCAGGCCCACACTCTCTGCATACCTTGGTTCTTTTGTACTTCTCACACCAAAATTTCAATTCTAACTGACTTAAATGATTCTACCTCCAGAAACCTCAATGACCAGTTTAGGCTTAAGCTCTGATTCCTGTGGTCCATGTAATAAAGGAAGTTCCTCAGGGAAAGTTATCACCATTCACTGGCTGTGTGATGATCTTTGTTCAATCTGTTTATCTCTTTGAGAGTCAGTTTTTGATTGAAATGATTATTACTTTATAGTGACAGATTTCTAGTTACCTATCCAATATACTTCTCCCTTTTTTACTTGGAATGACAACAAGTGCAGCCAAGAGATTACAGATAGAAGTCATGAAATGGACTTCAAGAACAGCTCTTTTTACCCCACGTTATCCTTTCCTTTTTTCTACCTGGAATTGTGCTGTGATGGCTGGGACTCCAGTAGCTATCTTATGAACTTAGGATGGAAGTCAAATGCCAGGGAAGGAAAAGCATAGAGGTAAAAGTATTATGTGGCCCCAATGGCTTCATGGAGACTTTATATCTGCCCTGGCCTCTTCGCTTATGTCCTTTCTATGTGAAAGACATGCACCTCTATCCTGTCTAAGCCCCTTTGGTCAAGTCATGAGGATCTAAATGCTATGCTCTGAAGGAGCTCAGAAAATTTCACGCCGAAAAATGACTCCTTGGTATACAGAATATTTTGAATAAAAGGCCATTTCAGATCAGAAAGCACTGGAAGGGGCTTTCCCTCTATCTGCATAAACGGGACTAGGACTGAGCTGATCAGAAGATCAAGGAGGCAACTGACTTCCCTTTCTCCCCCTGTTATCTCAATATATTGCAGGAAAGAAGATCAAGAATACACACAGAACTAGCATAAATTATTTTAAACACACCTGTCTCTCAGGTTATTTCATTTGCAAAGAGAACCATTTATAGGTCAATGTGTCTCCCCATCCATTTGTCCGCCCTGGCACCATTTGCCATCCTTAAACAGAATTACCTGTATGCCACATTCCCTCTCCCCTCCAAAAGACAGGTATAAACATATTTGAACTTCGTTGGGATATGGGGTAATCACTATGTGATTGTTTCCATGCGCGTGGTATTGGTAAATAAACTTTCCCTTATTAATCTGCCTTAATTGTGAGTTGATCCTTCAGCGAATTTCCCCTCACACCTTCAGCTCCCTCCCAGTGATGGCGTGAGGCTTAAACCCGGGAATGCACATGAAAATGCTAAGGCAGTAGCCATGTAACAGAGGGAGAGGCCTGAAAAAATAAAAGGAATGGCAAAAATATTTCCTGTCTCTTTAAAACATCCCCCACTCTTTTTGGTAACTGTGTCCTAGCCTGCATCCCTGGGGCAGGGACAAGGTCTTTTTTTTCTTTGTGTTACAGGAGATAACTCAGTCGTCCCAGTAGGGGGCGTTTGGGAGACTTGGTGAGTGGGAGCTTGGGAGGGTTGAGGGGCACAAATCCCCAGGCGGGCCCAGGTGGGCAGAGGTCACAGGCCTTGTCTTTGGCAGAGATGGGATGATTAGAGTCATTAACACGGTAGCCTAGAACTGAAGGTCCTCCCTTTGAAAGCTCTGTATTTGTGCTGATGTTCAGGAAGTTTAGATTTTGAGATGGCAGAGTCTGCCATTTTTCTCTTTTGCCAGCAAAGTAATAAACTTCTCTTTCCTTCTCAAACCACTTGTTCTCATATTTCCGATGTGGCCTCGAGGCCAAGTGCCCAGCTTTCAGTAACAGGGCCCTGGCACTTGGTACATGCCCATTTCCTTGCTTTGTAGCTTTAGCGTGGCTCTCCTGAACTGTTATGCGGCTATTTGAACCCTGAATGACTCTCTGTCCCTGGCACTGAGAATTAAAGTTGTTTCCTGGGTGGTTTTGAAATATTTATAATTCTTGATAATTCCAAGGACTGGCTTTGTGTCTAAGCATCATTTGGAGGTTAGGATACCCCAGGTCTTTTATTAGTTACAAATATAATCTGTGAGGTGACTCATGTGGAATCATGATTTAAAAAAAAAAAAAAAATAGTCCTTTGGAGCCTGGCTGGTGGCTTTGAAAGTCTCTAAAGCAGAATGTGATCTCACCTGATGGACAAATAGCCAGCAGCCTGCAGAGGGGTCATTGCCCCTGCCCCTCATACCTCCCTTCATGTGTCCCTTCGTATTCATACATCAAAGTCACTTCAAAAAATAATAAAAGAAATGAAAGAAAAGGAGAGACAACCATGGCAGCCCACAATGAAAGTCTATGACTTTACAAACAGGACTATGTAGCTACAGCACATATGACATTGATGTTGCCACCAACATCAGCCGCGTTCAGCTTTGGGCTCTCTTTCCTGGCTTCCAAGAATGTGTTTTACTCAGGGCACTGAGAGGAAGGGATACTTGTCCTCCAAACCCTCCATAAGAACTTGCCCTCTTCTCCCCAGCAGATGGAAACTCAGCCCTAACCACTGATGAGGTGTCTGTGTATATCTGAGTTTGTTAGTTCAAAGGCATGAAGCTTCAATGACCCAAGGGTCTCTGTTTAATGTATTTATTTGGAGCATCTGTTCTTGCTCCTTTTTTCAGACAAACATTTGATCATTGCTTGCATTTTCGTTTTGGGTAGCAATACACTCATTTCTATACAACCTCAGCAGACCACTGTGACTTTTACAGGCATGCGTACGTAAATACACCACACACAGGGTCTTAGCTCTGGCTAGAGACTTATAATCATTGAAACCCTGCCAGACACCACAAACACACACACATAAACACACACATACACACACAGGATGTATAAGGGGTATGTTCAGGGGCTGGGGAGAAATCTGTTTCCCTTAGTAGAATGCAAGTTCCATGAGGGAGGAATTGAGTTAGTTCATCTGTTTAGGTGTTTGTTTTAACTACTATGTCTTCCTTCCTGGAACAATGCCTAGAATACAGTAAGAGCTCAATGAATAATTGTTGGATGAGGGAATGAATAAATATTCAGTTAACACCTTCAGCCATTAGCACATAATCTTGCATATAGGAAATGTTTGGTAAATATTTGTTGAAGGAATGAATCTATGCGTAATGCTTTAGAAAAAAATAGGCCCTTATCTCTCTCAGTATACACAGATTAAAGTATTAACTGTAAATCCATCAGACTTTAAAAAAATAACCAGAAAAAATTAGGAGAAATATGTCCTAAAACTGGAAAAGGGAGAACATTTAAAACTGAAAAAGCAACGATAACACAGGCCAGTTTTCACACAAAGAAAACTACAAACCATTCTCTGTTCAAGTAAAATAAAAGGCAACTGACAAGGAATGAACTGTAAACAAAATATATTGTTAATAGATTGACAGATAAAGAGTGGAGAGCACTATATGAGGAGCCCAAACAAATAGAAAAAAAAAAATAAGAACCCAAAAGATAAACAAATAAAGAGCCTGAGCAGAAATCTCAGTACTTTCTTACGTAAAATTTATTTTTTTCCTGAAGTTTGGCCACGAATAAAAGCTTGATATTCAAAATTACCTCTGAAATTTATTCTAACACTGCAATTATCTTGTTGTTAGCACTTCCACTTATACATGAATGTCTTAAATTCCATTTAGAAAAGCAATTTTAATGTCCACTAAAGTTTTCTGAGAAAATTTGGAATTTTACCAAATTTATGAATTGAGGTTCAATTTTCATCACGTGTTCCCATAAATTTTGAATTTAGGGGGCCAAATGTTGTGACTCTGGCAGGAAAACATTAACAATAGAAAAACAGTGAACATGGAGGTAGCTGACCAATTTATTTTATCCATTGCAGTAGTAATTTCAATTTTTCTGCAATGTCCTACTTTAGTAGCTGTGGACATCTTACGTGTCCAGTGGCAATTGAACCATTGCCAACAATCCGATAATAACAGAAGCAAAGGCAACCAAAGGAAGAGGAGGAGAGGGTGTGGCATCAGCACCACTGCAATCACTCATAGTAATAGGATACGGAAATTTACCTCTGATCCAATGAAAGCATTTCACCTACTGATTTTTTTTTTTAGAATGCATTAATGTGTGTGACAGTTTAAAATTTTTGCAGGGACATATGCACTATAATTGCATTTGGAATTACCACGTAGAAAAGTAAAGTATTTCTCTAGTTTTGTTGTGATTTTTAAAGAAATATTTTAATGACAGAAGAAAACAACATCCAAATAAACAATGCAATTGCCCTTGTTTGGAATAATGCTAAAATATAATCTTGATAAGTTACTGTTTCATTTGGCATGTTTATTATATTTCTTCTGCTTCTGTGTCTCTGGTAATAAACCCACATCCAGACATCAAAGATTGCTTGTGCTCAGAATAATGGAATCAGTGAATTTGTACAGTCAAGGACAAGAGAGTATAGTTTCAAGTTCCATTGTCAATGAAGCAACAAATTACAGCCTCGTCATTCCCATTTAGCATTTTCCAGCTTTATTTAACAATAAAAATCGTAAAGCCTGTTTATTCTCTTCTCCCTTCACAATGGTATAGCTAACATACATTTCTCATGTGTGAAATCTTAGAATTATATTTTAATGGTTTTATCTATGTTTAACTGATAAACTGCAGATATTTAAAATGAAAAAAATACTGATAAATTTCAGTATATGTACACACCCACGAAACCATGGACCTCAGTCAAAACAATGGATATATGTATATGTAAAAGATTCTAAGTGTTCTTTAGTAATCCCTTCCCATGCCCTTCTGCAGGCTCCCTTACCCAGGCAACCACTGATCTGCTGTCTGTGATTATATTAACACATTAGTTTGCATTTCCTAGTGTTTTCTGTAAATGGAATCATTGGGTACATGTTCTTTTTTTCCTCTGGCTTCTTTAATTTTGTATAATAATTTTGAGAGTCACAATTCTGAACAGAAGTGTTTAAGAATGAACAGTTTGTCTTAATACTGATTTTAGGGGGAAAACATAGTCTCTTATGGAAAAATATGTTAACTGAAGATTTTCCATAGATGCCCTTTCGTGAGAAAGTACCCTTCTATTCCTATATTGTCAAGTGTTTTTATTAGGAATGAATGTTGGGTTTTGTTAACTGAGTTTTCTTCATCCTTTGAGATGGTTGTTTTTTTTTTTTTTTGCCTTGTTTAATCCAGTTTTAGTTAGTTAATATAGTGAATCATAATGGTCAATTTTCAAATGTTAAACCAATCTTGCATCCCTGAGATAAACATCATTTGGTCATAGTGTAGTATCTTTTTTTAGAAAGTATGGCTGGATTCAGTCATCTAAAAAATTAAACATTTTTGCATCTATGTTTATGGGGAATATTGGTTCATGTTTTGCTTTTCTTGTAAAGTCTTCATCTGGCTTCGGTATCAGGGTAATTCTGGCCCCACAGAATAAGTTAGAAAATATTCTCTTCCTTTAACTATTCTAGAAGAATTTATATAGAGTCCGTTTATTTTATTATTATCTTTTATTAAATGTTCAGCAGAACTCAACAGTGAACCATATAAGCTTGAAATTTTTTATGTAAGGTACTTACCTGCATATTCAATTTCTTTGCTAGATATTGAGGTATTTATATTATCTATTTTTTCAAGGTATTTATCCATTTCATTTAAGTTGTCAAATTCATTGGCATAAACTTTTTAATATTTCCTGTTATCTTTTTAGTGCCTGTAGAATATGCAGTGTTTTTACATCCTATTTCTTTTTTTTAGTAATTAAAATTTTTATTTAAATCATTGTTCTTAAAAGTAGCGGATTTTATTTTTTCTTCTTTTCTCTTTTCTCCTTACTTGTTCTTCTTTTTCAGATGTCAATATTATTTGACAAATAATATACATAAAATAAATAAATTTTATATTATATGGAATGTGATAAGTGCTATGTAAAAAATTAAGGATCCAGAGAGAGAACAGAGTATGAGGAGTTGAAGGTAGGCATTGAAAGTTTTTCTAAGGTAGGTCATGGTAAGTCTTATTGAGCAGGTAGCATCTGAACCAAAACCTGAAGGAGGTGAGGAAGTAGGAATTGGGACATGCAGGTGTGTGGGGAAGCACACCTGGAGCGCAGGAATAGAGTCAGTTTATTTTATTATTATTTTAAATAAAATAATAGCTTGAGGCCAGTGGAGTGAGGAAAAGAGAGCAAGAGAGGGTAGGGCCGAGGTTGCAGGAGTGAGCGCAAGGCAGATCTTGAGACCCTACAGTATAGCCTGGCTTCAGTTATGAAGAGGTCATCTTTTTTTCCCCCTTTTGTGGGGATTGTTTTAACATAGACATGTAACGCATAAGGTGGCAGATTAAAAAGGGGGAGTGTCTTAATGTTTTAGATCCTCTTTCTCCTGCATGAATGCTGAGGGGGAGCACCCTTTCCTTACCAGCCGCTTGTAGGCCCTTCCTGGACAGAAACCTAGACCTGGGCAATGGCCCAAACAAGTTGATAGAAGAAAAAGAGAATCATGATGAAAACTGGGATATGGGTACCAGAGAATCAAGGATTGGGGAAGGGGTTAGAAGAGGAGTAATTCTTTTGGAGAAGAAATGTAGAGAAAATGAACTTATACAGTTTTACTGTGATTTGTTTGCTATGACTTCCATTTCTCAGGACATTCAAGAAAACATAAAGTATGGCTTGATGACTTGGGATATAGAAAAACAAACAAACAAATAAATAAATGAACAAATAAATAAAATTTAAAGAAAACCTAGAGTAGAGCTTTACTTCTTTCATGCTTCTCTATTTTCAAATTTGGTGTTCTTTTAGATGCAACTATATGACAGTTTGCTCTGAGGCACTCAGGATGTGGGTTACCACGAGAGAGGGAAAAAAAAAAGTAAGAAATCACTAAAGTTCTTGTATGTAGGGGATGAGGATTATGTGAAGATTTTTCTCTGTATTTTTCAATGTTTTTGTCTTTTGATAATATGGTTATCTATTTTTTTAAATTTTCTAAGAACTTAATCACTTTTTCAACTGAAAATAATATATGAACTTATTTAAAAGATTAAAAGTATATTTCTTTTCTGCATTAGACTCTTTCTTTCCCCAGAGACAAATAGCATTAAGTTCCCTGAATATCCTCTAAGAAATGACTTTTAGATATTAGGTTGAACTCTATGAGGTTGTGATTTGTTCACAGGTTAAAAAAGTAAAATATAAGTAATTTCATAGAGTTCAAATGAATATAACATCCATATATGTCTTTTTTAACACAGATGAGAACATTTTATGATGGTATCCTGGTATTTTCTTTATATGTGTGTTTAATCATATTATATATCCGTATATCTTAGATATAATACCAAAGCAGTACATATAGATTTATATCATGCTTTTCAATACTCACATACTATTCTGTTTTATAGACACATCATAATTTAACTCTGTGATGGGCTTATCATAGATTGCTTCCAAGTTTTTATTACTTCAAACAATGTTGTAATAAACAGTATTGCTATCAACACACGTGAAAAGATCTGTAGGATAAATTACTATTAATAGAAGTAAAATTGCTAGGCTAAGTTTTCATGTTTTTTCCCAAATTCCTGTTAAAGAGATCTTATTCCCTCCCCCAGTAGATGAGAGTGTCCGTGTCTCCATATCCTTCCAAACCTGTGGATGAAGGAAAATTCATGTCTAATTGTTCTAATGTTTCACATCTGAAAGAATGTTCATTTCTCATATATATTTACAATTTTACATGTACTCTATACTTTTTAAAAATCCCATTAGGTTGTTAGCTGCTCCTTTGATTTTTTATTTTAAGTATATTTTTATGAATGATGAAAACTAATACTTATCTGTTGCAAAGATGTTTACCCCCGGTTGCCATTTTTCCTTTTAATTTTTAATGCTACTTTTTTTACCATAGATTTTTTTAATGTAACAATTTTTTTTTGTCTTTTTTTCCTTTAGAAATTTCTTTTTCAGTAAGAAAGCATACAAATGATCCTATTTTGTCTTCATGTCCTTTCATTGTATTACTGTGTAATACTTAAATCCTTGATCCATTTGGAATTTTTCTGGTATATAAGAAATAAGGCAGTATATAGTTCTAAATGTAAAAAACTATTTTATTTAATATGTTTTCGATAATAGTTAAGTCAAATAAGGCTTTCCCAGTAAAATAAACTCCATGCTACCCATTTAGACAATAACTTGCTTTCACAGTCAATATATAATTTTTTATATTTTCTCAACACTTCAGAAATTATACCAATAACATATTTTTGGTGGGAGATGCATGTAAGTATTTTTTTATCATCAATAGGCAAACTTCTAGGTCACCTGAAGATTCAGCCACTCAACAAGGTTACTTGTCCATGTACAGAAATTATTTCCCACAATGTTTATCTTTAACATACCATTTATTACATTGCTATGTAAATTTCCCTGGCTGGCTGTCTACTACATTTTAAAATTCTTGGGAAAATAGTCATATTTTCTTTACCTCAATTTCAACAGAAAAAAGTTACACAGTGAAAGAAACTAATTAACATAAGGAATTAATTAATGATGGGAATTTCTGATAGGCACGTTTAACACTATTCTAATAGGCATGTTTAACATTAATCACTTATTAATTACTTGTGCTTTGTATACATTTGGAAGAAATTTAAGTTGATTATATAGTAATACCATTTTTTATCTTGAACATATCTATTTGTCTGGAGTAGTTTTTCAAAAATATTACACATTATATAATAAGTGCTATAGGAATGAACAACTGCTACTTCTGAATTATTTTTAACCCAAGGTTCAGTCAGCACTATATTCTTACCCATTTTATTGGGAAATGACACCGGGCTGTGTTCAGAAGACTGCACACTACACAGTCAGTGAGCACACAAACCCTCTTTATTTTAAAATGATTTGCATGGAATCTTAACTACCTGCCAAAAAGCCTGCAATGAAAGATAAAATTCTTGAGAATAATAAAATGCATTTTAAATCCTCTCATTCAACGTAGCTCCTTCAACCTTCCCCTAAGAGGGAAAGGAGTCACATCCGGCCTTTCACCACGATGTGCTCACCTAAAATGACATCCCATGAAACCCCAGGAAAAAATATGGTATTTTTAGTTTCATTTCACAAGCCCCCAAAACTGCACAAACAATGTGGTCCTCTTGTCTAACTTCTCTGTGCAGCTTGCTTTCCAGCTGCAAATTTTGGCCGCCACAGTCTCTTTGAAAGGAAACAATTCCACAGTAGCACCTAATCCCTGGCATTGCACTCCCGTGCTGCAAAAAAGTGTGCATGTGCTGCATTTCTAAAAGGAGAAGCTTCCAGTCCTTTATTTTTGTGATTGTATGGTGTGGCTCAAAGAAATTCTATTTCTCCAAACTTGGTGAGGCTCTCGCAATTATGACACCTACCACTTTCCCCACCACTTTCACCCTCCGTTCCCATTATCTTCACTGGTAGTGGCAGGAATATGATGACTTTGTTTTCTAAACCTGAACAGATCACATGAGAATGGATCCCTTTTCTCATCCTACAAATATCTGTGTTATCAACATATCTCCTCCCCATCCCTGAGGTCTTACAAGAAGAAATGTGTTCCCTATAGAATCAAATTCTTCCATCTTTTCTCTGGACTTGTTACTCAAATGCAGAATCTCCAGCTCTTTGCCAGACTCTCTGCAATAAAAGCTGCATTTTTACAGGCCAGCTGGGAAATTTGTACCCAGTCATGTGTGCAGAACATTGGCCTCAATTTCTCTCACTAAAGTCTTCACTCTTCTTTTTTTTTTTATTTCAGCATATGATAGGAGTACAGATGTTTAGGTTACGTATGTTGCCCTTGCCCCCACTCCCCTCCCAAGTCCGAGTTTCAAGTGTGTCCATTCCTCTAATAGCACACATTGGACTCTTTGTGTATGCATATACCCGTCCCTCCTCTCTCCTCCACCCTGCGTGACATCCAATAGATGTTATTCTTATATGAGCACTTATGTGTTGATCAGTTCATACCAATTTGATGGTGAGTACATGTGGTTCTTGTTTTTCCATTCTTGGGATACTTCACTTAGTAGAATGGGTTCCAGCTCTATCCAGGAATATACGAGAGGTGCTATGTCACCATTGTTTCTTAAAGCTGAATAGTACTCCATGGTATACATATACCACATTTTATTAATTCACTCATGTATTGATGGACACTTGGGTTGTTTTCACATCTTTGCAATTGTGAATTGTGCTGCTATAAACATTCGGGTGCAGGTGTCTTTTTTATAGAGTATCATTTGTTCTTTTGGGTAGATGCCCAGTAATGGGATTGCTGGATAGAATGGTAATTCTACTTGTATCTCTTTGAATATCTCCATATTGCTTTCCACAGAGGTTGCACTAGTTTGCAGTCCCATCAGCAGTGTACGAGTGTTCCTATTTCTCTGCATCCACGCCAACATTTATTGTTTTGGGACTTTTTGATAAAGGCCAGTCTCACTGGAGATAAGTGATATCTCGTTGTGGTTTTGATGTGCATTTCCCTAATAATTAGAGATGTTGAGCATTTTTTCATATGTTTTTTGGCCATTATTCTGTTTTCTTTAGAAAAGTTTCTGTTCATGTCCTTTGCCCACTTTTTGATAGGGTTGTTTTATTTTTTTCTTGTTGATTTTCCTGAGTTCTGAGTAGATTCTAGTTATCAACCCTTTATCGGATTTGCAGCATGCAAAATTTTTCTCCCATTCTGTAGGTTGTCTGTTTGCTCTTGTGACAGTTTTTTTGGCTGTGCAGAAGCTTTTTAATTTGATCAGGTCCCATTTATTTATTTTGGTTGTTGCTGTGATTGCCTTTGGG